>CM064543.1:17392428-17412428 GCA_032716605.1 Paralithodes platypus
GTGGAAGAAGTCTAAGAGGTTTGTTAAACAGGAGCGGATTTTGTTTTTTTTTTTTTTTTTTTAAAGAGACAATGAACGGAGGAAGGAAAAAACACAGATAAAACAAAAAGGTCCATGTGCCTAAAGGCATCCTCCATTCATAAAATGTTTGTAACAACTGGATTTAAACATTTGTAGATTGTAAGTTTGTGGAAAGCAATTTGAGGGAAGTGAATTCCAAAGAGTAGTAGTTCTAGGGATAAATGAATTTTGATAAGCAGAAGTTCTGCATTGTGGAGGAGAAAGTGTAAATTCATGGGCGCTCTCAGCTGCCCTAGTTCTACGGGGCAAGATGTGGAGCGGCGGCACAAATGAAGCAAGTTCCTCGGAACTATTGCTGTGAAAATATCTGTAGAATAATGCAAGGGATGCAAGTTTCTTCGTATGGATAATGTAGGAAGGTCCTGTGTGATTGCAGGGTTATTGATTAATCTAATAGCTTTATTTTGATTTTTGTCCAACTGCCTCAATGCAACCACTCCACTTCCACTCCACAGAGGTGAACAGTAATCCATCTGAGAACGCACATGACTTTTATATATTACGGCCAACTGCTCGTCAGTGAAGAATTCTCGAACTCTGTACAGGAGTCCCAGTTTTTTAGAGGCATTCTTAGCAATGCTTCTAAAATAATGTGTCCAGCTCAAGTTAGTAGTTAATGTTACACCGAGAATGTCAATACTAGGGGAAGTGGGAATATTTACATCATTAAAAAATATATGGGAGTCAGTGAGATTCTGTCGGTTAGAAAATTGAATGTACTTGGTTTTCTGTGCATTAAAGGAAACTAGATTCTTTTGTCCCCATTCTTCAATTCTAGAAAGGTCCTGGTTCAGAGAAATTGCAGTGCTTATTTTTGAATTTATAAGATCGGGTTGGGTGAAAGAATTGGTAAATGTGAAGGAATGTGGAGTGTTGAGTCATCTGCTTAGGAATGTATTGGATTATGAGTGGTAGATATGAGATAATTGATATGAATGAGGAACAGAGTTGGGGCCAAAACTGCTCCCTGGGGAACACCAGCATTTATTGAGTGAAATTGAGAATAAAGGCCATCTACCATTACACATATTTTTCTGTTATGAAGATAAGAAGAAATTAGTGGAACTAATGATGCAAGGCCGTAGTGTGACATCTTCGACAATAAGGATTGATGCCAGACTCTATCAACTGCCTTTGATATATCCAGTGCTATTGTATGTGTTTCACCATGTTGGTCTGTAGCTTGGTTGATTTGATGCATAAGAAGGCAAAGAATGTCTGCAGTTGATCGACATCGTCTAAAACCATATTGCCTATCACTGATTAATTTATTATTCTCAAGATGCTTAATTATGTGATTATTTAATATAATTTCAAAGACTTTACCAAGAGTGGAAGTTATAGCTATTGGTCTGTAGTTTGATGGATCTGAAGAGGCACCTTTTTTAGGAACTGGATGGATGTTTGCTTCTTTCCAGGGTACTGGGAAGCATGAGTATGAGTACGTAGACGGAAATTTTTGCCAATACAGGAGCGAGCACCAAGGAGCAATTCTTAAGTACTATTGGCGGAATTTCATCCGCGACCAGGAGCCTATATACTGAGAGATTCTGCAAAATAGTTTTGACATGTCTGGTGTGGATCTTAAGTGAGGGAATTTCAGGCGAATTAAAATTAAGTACAGGGACATCTTGATTTATTTCATCTAAGGTTGAGTTGGTGGAGAAAATATCCGCAAGAAGGTTTGCTTTACCTCATGGGTCACTTACAAGATTGCCAGTCGGAGATTTTAATGGTGGAATGGATGAAGGCAGTTGTGAAGTTGGATTTGAATGAGTTAAGAGTAGACCAAAATATTTTGTTATCATTTGGATTATTTAGAAGTTTATTTGCCTGCTTGTGGAGAAAGTTTGATTTAGTTAGGTTTAATACAGTTTTGGCATGATTTCTGATGTTTCTAAAGTAATTAAAGGCTTCATGTGTTTTTGATCTTGTGTATGCATTGTAGGCTATTGCTTTTTGTTCAGTTACTCTAGCACAATTATGGTCAAACCATTTAGGTGAATTAGATCTTTTAATGTACTGTTGATGAGGAATAACATTTTCCATTCCAATTTTTACAAAATCTTGTATGTGGCTCAAGGTGGAGTGTGCATCATTAGAAAAGAAAGAGGTCCAGGGAATATCAATAAAGAAACCTTGAAGACCCTCCCAGTCTGCCCTATCGTAATGCCATTTAGTCACCAAAACAGGTTCAGAGTGGGAAGGTGTGGTAGGTGATAGACAGGTGGCCTGTATCAGACAGTGATCAGAAGATCCAAGCGGGGACCTCACTGTAACATCATAATTTTCTGAATTGGTTGTTAAAAATAAGTCCAGTAGGTGGGAATTATGATTAGGATTATCTGGTACACGGGTGGGTTGGTTGACTAGTTGAGTGAGATTAAATGAGTCTGCAAATAGCTCACATTCAAGACCAGCAATCATCAGTCCTGGCTGATGAGTGAGCCATTCAACATTATGGACATTAAAATCACCCAACACAGTGATTTCAGAAGAAGCATTTAAGTTGAGGACACTGAGTTGTGAGGACAGAGAATCAAAAAGACTTTGCTCTGGAGGAGTATTTGGGGAACGGTAGATGCAACATATGTATTTAAATTTACCAGCAGAAATTAATTTGTATATAGAATAATCAAAATAGGGACAATTGAAACTAGTAACCTCCTCCAGGGCAATTTTCAGATTTTGCGAAGCAACATACACCTCCTTTAGGTCTGAAATTTTGGAGCAGTTGATAACCTGGAAAATTAAATCTAGACGTGTCAGATGTGGATGTTACTTGAGTCTCTGTCAAAAAAAGGAGAGTAGGGGATTCTGCTTGAAGAAATTGGTGTACAGAATTGATGTTAGAGTGAAGTCCCCTTATATTACTAAAGAAAAAGCTGCACCGACGAGCAGCTTTGGGACGTTGCAATGCTCTTGACACAGTCGCATGATGACGACCGGGAGGGCCCTGTGTCAATGACCCAACCCTGCCGGGGGTGGATATCCGAGGGTCCACCAGGTTTGCTCTTAACAATTGTACTGCCATATTTATTGGGTAAGGTGTATGGTGTTACATGTATGATATGTAGTGGGAAGAGTAGTGTTTTATGGATAGAGGATAGCGATGTAGGGCAATGTCGTGAAGTTGGATGTGTATGTTATATAAAGAGGGTTTTCCTGATACCCCTGATGTGTGAGGCAGAAAGATGTGTATCCAGCTACCAAGGCCTGGGAGACAAAATGGAATTCAGGTTATTCCCTGAGTCTCCCGAAACCTTGGCGGTTGTACTTCCCTGGGCGGGGTTGCCTACCCCTACTACCTACAAAAGCCGTGTTGAGTATCTTTAAGTATGCTATTTTCCTCTAAGTGATTTACGAATCTGTCTCTTATGAGTGTTTCTAGCATTTTACATACAACTGAGGTTAAGGTAATTGGACAATAGTTACTGTGTAGGGATTTTCTGCCTTTTTTTAATATGGGTGTTACATTGGCTAGCTTCCACTGATCAGGCATAGTTCCAGACTGCAAGGATTTATTGAATAGCAATATCAGTGGTTTGGAGAGCTCATCCTTACCTTCCTTTAGAACTCTAGGTGAGATTGTATCAGGTCCAGACGTTTTATTTTCCTTGATTTTATCGAAACATTTCAATGCTTCTCTCTCTGTAATGGTGATATTGCTTAAAACTTCAGAATTATCAATTTGAATAGGCGATATGGTAGGGATATCACTGAGGTCTTCTGTTGTAAAAACTGATGCAAAAAAGGTATTGAGAGCATCAATCATTTGTACTTCGTCTTTGGTGTATTCTCCATTTTCATCGACTAACTAATCGACCACTAAAAAAGTGGTTACTTCAACTGTTGGACCAACAGTTGAAGTAACCACTTTTTTTCTTTCTGAGTTAACCATAGAATTCTTTCGGGTTTTGTTTTACTTTGATTCGCAACATGTAACTCCAGGGTCTTTTTACTTTGCTTAATTAACTTTTTGGCTTTGCGTCGTAGTTCTACAAATTTCACCTGTTCTACGTCATTTTGTGAGGATTTTAATCTATCATTAGCAATCTTTTTAGCAAGCAAACTGTCTTAAATCTCTTTATTCCACCATTTGGGCTTATCATTATGGCGTTTATGCCATATTTTCGATGGTATGCAGTTTTGCACTGATTTTAGGTATGTGGTTGCAAATAATTCCCAAGATGTATTTACTGTATGTCGTTATTGTTATTTAGAAAGCTCCAGTCAGTATCGTTAAACATAGCTCTAAGTTTATGGAAGTTTGCAATCTTGAAATTAGAGACTTTCTTCGATGCTGCTATTTGGTTCGTTACTAGTAAACTTTAAACTGAAATTTATCGTACGATGATCGCTGTTACTGAATTCATCACCAACATTCAAATTCTCTATTAATTCTTCTTTTGTTGCAAGTACAAGGTCAAGAATGTTATTGCCACGGGTCGGCGATCGAACAAATTGATAGAGCGAACTCTCTTGCAAGTTCGCATACAAGTCATGTCCAGAGTGTGAAGTAAGATTATCGCCCCACTTGGTCACAGGTAAATTAAAGTCGCCAAAAATTACGGTATCTTGTGAGTTACTTGCATCTGCAAGTTGTTCGTAAATTTCTCGTCCAGTTTGCACTGATTGAGCTGGAGGTCTGTATATTAATGCAAGTATTATTTTTGTGCCTTTATTATTCTTTATTAGCACAAAGGATGTGTCGACGATCACAATTTGAGGTTTTAACAAGAGGGTCGGGTTAAGACTTTCTTTGATAAAAAGTAAAACGCCACCTCCATTTTTATTTATTCGGCTTTTCTCAAACATTACATAACCGGGAAGTGAATACTCTGCTAAAAAGTCTCTCTCTTATATATTGAGCCAAGATTCTGTTATGCCAATCACATCATAATTTTCTGTAAACACTAGTTCCTCTAAATCTGAAAATTGATTGCGTATGCTACGAGCGTTTGCGTAGAGAACCTTTAAACTTGTGATTTTAGAACTCACGAAACGCTCTTTAATCAAAATTTTGGTTCTGGTTGGATCTACATTTATGTTCATGGCTGTCCTCAGTCCTCGCTGTCCTCGGTCCTCATCGCTGGTGGTCCTCGGTTGCCTCTGTTTTTTGCTTGCCGTTGGATGATTTATGTCGCTGCTGCTTCTTCTTCTCGAATGGCATTTTTTGATCCATGGCTGCGGACTGCTTCATGTAGGAGACGACCCCTACATGCTGAACCCACAGGGTTTAGATGAGTGCCATCCTTGCGGAACAGAGTAGGCTGGTTATAGAAATTATCCCAGAGGTTGATGAATTCAACTTCTTCCTTCAGACACAAAGATTTTAGTCGGCTGTTTGTGCTGAAGGCCTTGTCGTAGAATTTGTCAGGTGCATTGACCTTGGGGAGAATGCCTGAGATGATGATATTACTTGACTTGTTTGTGTAGTGCTGGATCATCTTGCGATATTTCTCCATCAGCTCTTCGGATCTGGTTAGCATGACGTCATTTGAACCAGCATGGATGACAAAAAGGGTATTTTCTTATGCATTCTTTGTGGTATCTTCGAAGGCTTCCACAATGTCGTCCAGTCCGGCTCCTGGGATGCAAAATCTCTTTCGTCGATTTGGGACTCTGTCGCGGAACTCTACGACCTGTCCTCGTAGGATGGAATCCCCAATGAGCCTGGTATCTTCTGGTTCGTCTCCCATCTCTACCAAATCTCAAATCTGTTTGACATTGTGACTGATAGATGAGACCTTTTCTGCGTTGGCCGTGCACCTTTCCTCACTGGTGTAAATCCTGAAACATGTGGTGGTGAGACACTGTGTACAGGTCGGGGAGAGGAGTGGTTAGAACGGGGGCGAGGGGTTGGCACTGTTCGTGTTAGCAGGCTTCTTGCACGAGGAGTGGGAGAGGGACTAAGGTGAACAGGGTGGCTGTCCTGGTTTGATGTCGGCTCAGGTTCATCGGAAGCATCTGCTGCAGTGGCTACTGCAGGTATTGGATTGTTGGCAGTTGACGTTGGGGCGGTGGTGGCAGCTGGAGTTGAAGTGGTGACAATTGATGTTACAAACTCTTGGGTGATTCCAGCTTATTGGTGAGGGCGTTGATCTTGTGGGCTTCACCCAATTTCGCTGTCAAATCCTCTCAATGCTGGCAGAGTCGGCAGACTTGTAGATCGGCAGGAGCAAACATGGAAGCACCAAGCCTACCGGCGCAGTTCGTACAGGCACGAGGCATGGTGACGGTCACTTTCTTCAGATCACTTCACTCACTTAAAAACACTTCACTCACTTTAAAAACACTTCACTCACTTCAGGTCGCTTCACTTACTTAAATAGACCTAACCGGAAACAAAAATGTTGATATACGCAGAAATATGTTATCAGCGGTGATAGCCTAACCGAAAATTTAAAAATATAAATACGCAGTGATAGCCTAACCAAAAACAAATTTGTTTTTATTTAAACATAAATAGGCCACCTGGGGTGATAGCCTAGCCTAACCGAAAAAAACAATTATGAAATACGCAGTAATAGGCCACCAGCGATGCTAGCCTAACCGGAAATTTAAAAATTGAAATATGCAGAAATAGGCTACCAGAGATGATACCCTAACTGAAAAACAAAAACAAATTGAAATACGGAGAAATAGGCTACCAGGGGTGATAACCTACCGTATCTAAAAAACAAAACAAATATTTATATAATAGAATATGTAACTAAATATACAATTCACCATATAGAGATTATATAAAAATAAAGTGTAACTGCACACAAGGAGTTAATATACTGTATTAACAGATGGTGCTGGTGTCACTGAAGCCTAGCCAAGCAGGATTATATTTAGATAAACAAAGTTTATCAGTCATAGATTACTACAAGATCATGCATGCAGCAATTAAAATTACAGATATATATAGCTACAGGAGGATACTGAATACGAGCAACAGATTGGCTGGCTATAGGGTAGGCTAGGTTTGGGTTATGTTAAATGCTTAGCAGGTTGGGTTAGGCTAGGTTAGTTTGTACAAATACCACCCTTAACTTAAAGTAAAGTCAGTCTGAGGAGAAAGAGTCAAGAATATATCTAGGGGGAAAAGTTAAATCAATGCACTTAAATTTGGTACAAAATTGGCTGGAATTTAATATGTATAACTCCCAAAATAGTTTGTTTGAAAGGTACAGCCAAGCGCACTTCTCTGTCTGCTTGCCAGAGAAAGATTAAGCTCCAAGCCTCTGTTTACCTATCATGGCGGTGAAGGTTGACTGAAAGCAGTATTGCCAAGGATTTCATTCAACGTGCCACTACCAAAGCATATTGTATCCAAATTTATACGCAATTCAAGTAATCTGTTTTTATTCCATTGATTTCTAAAGTATCAAATACGCTAATTGAATATCCGTGCATTTAGGGACACCCTACCTGAATATTTGATTTGCGATTCCATGCATGAGAGGGTTAAGGACTGCACGTTCATAATGGATAAGTCTATATAGCCAAAGGACAATTAGTGTCTGGTCGATATCTTAAATGTTGTTATATTATTATTATTACTCGATCACCCAAGCTACACTAGAATCACCTACATTGGAAGTCAGAGCGAGACTTCTGAATTTCAATCTTCAAACTTTTTTCATAAGCGATCTCGCATACTGAGGGCGGTATATCGATGCTCATTGCTTAGGTTAAATATTTTGTCCACGAAACTTTTCCATTTCTTTATTATATTTTATTTAAGAAACAAATGTAAATATTGCATTGCTTAGTATATACAGTATAAGGAATTATGCCTTCACAAAACTTCGAAATATGTATTAATTTGTATCTGAATCATTCATGCAAATTGAATGTACCGGTACTATAAATTATCATCGGTATGCTCTTTTTCTTTCATAAATATATTTAGATATATTATTCATATTTGTGTTTGCGTTGTTTGAATTTTTACCAAATGAATATGAATACTGCGTTGTACCACCACAAACTACTATTATACTATTGACCCATTCTGTACCGGTGACGTCTTTGTAACTTTATTCTGGCTTCTATTAGGCGCTTTGATTCAGCTAAAATAGAGCTTCCAGCAATTAACAGGCCTCGAACCATCTCACTTAACCGTTTTTACTACCTCAGATCCTCCTTAAACAGCACAAAATCGTCTAAATATAGCTAGAATAAAACTAAACATATGTTTCCGGTACAGAAGGGGTTAATGCATATAATTTTTACAATTCTGTAGTTTTGGTCACGTTACGTATTATTAATCCTATGTAGTCTACTTACAGCAAATTGTTTAATTGATTTACTTAACGATTATTCATATATTATTTACTCATTTACTTATTTATTCATATATTTAAATTTTCAGCTCCATGGATTTTCTGTCAACTTTAGGAAGTATTGAGAGTGGAACAGGTGCCTGAAAATTATATTAAAGTTGCCAGATGGTCCCCCTCCCTCCCCACGGTAGATCCTCCTCCGCCCCTTCCACCTCACCAGTGCCCCAGCCCTGCCATCACCATCCCTCTCACCACCAATATCACCACTAATATCAACAATAATTTCACCATCACCCTCTCCACCAATATCACCGACACCTTGCTCTGATAAACTAGCCTCGCAATGGGGCAATTTATTGTGTAAAACGTAGTTGTTCATTCCTTGCTATCAAAATGGCCTCTCTTCAGCTATGCTAATGCGACTACCAACATAGACTTGACTGACTGACATATTCTGCACCTGTTAGTATCATCTTTCACTCTTTTCTTTCACTCCATTTGTGTTATTCCTCATTTTATATACACCGTCATTTTCGTCATCACTGTATTTTGTCATATAATTTTGTTCCTATTAATTTTCCTCCTGCTGTTATGATCATAACCGATCCCACTTACTATCAAGATAATTATATATCGCCTCTTATTTTCAATATCTCTCTCTCTCTCTCTCTCTCTCTCTCTCTCTCTCTCTCTCTCTCTCTCTATCTCTCTCTCTCTCTCTCTCTCTCTCCGCGACCACTGTTATCTACAATTCAAATTAGTTCGGTAACTTTTTTGTTCTAATTTCATTCCCAACTTCCAAAAGAGGGGGAGGAGACCAGATTTTCTTTCGGTCTTGCAACAGATATTTTCTCTCCCCCCTTCTCTCTGACTTAAGTGTGATGAAATGCCAGCAAATTTGTTTTGGTGGATGCTGTTTGGTGATGACGTGATGGTGATAAAGAAAAGTGGTGAACCATGGGTGAACTTAATTTGTAATGCGTGTAATAGACTGATGCTGTTTTATATTGAGGGTGATGTAAGGATTGCGAGTTTGTGTTGGTGGTTACTGTATGCTGGGTGATGACGTGTAGTAAATTTAGTGGTAAAGAGTAGTGGATGGGTGATTTTAATACTGTGATGTGGGTGTTTTTTTTTTTTTTTTTTTTTTTTTTTTTTGTGATGTGCTGATACCGATGAGAGTGATAATCATTCAGCGAGTTGTTATAGTGGTTGTGATGGGTGCAAATTATTGTATTAAGGAAGCGTGGAAAGCTTGGACTGAGTTTTATCTGTGATGTATGTGGGATATGTTGGATGTATATTTTGGTAGTTGCGGTGGGTGACGAAGGCAAGTGGAGATAGGGAGAAGTGGAGAGCAGTTGTGTGAGTTGTGTTGTTTGATGTGGGCGAGTCGTTGATGTGATATGGTGACTGTGAGGAGTTTGATGAGTGAAGATTTCTTTGGTGAGAAGGAGGCCTAGAATGTTTTGTAGTAAGCTTAGTAACTTGGTGATAATGATGTATTAGCGAAAGATGACGTGATTTGGTGATGAGTGTGTGAATTGACTATGTTTTCCTTTGTGGTTATGATACATAGTGATAAAGAGTATTGATAAGTAGGAGTGGAAGGCAGTGTGGTGAAATTAGTCATGTGATATGGCTGAGTGACTGGTAATGCATTGTGGTTAAGAATATGGATGGACAGTTATCATATGAATAATGAGCAGTGTCCGGTTGACTTATATCATATTATCGCATTGACTACCAGGTTATCTATCTACACACACACACACACACACACACACACACACACACACACACACACACACACACACACACACACACACACACACACACACACACACACACACGCACACACAGACAGACACGTCACACACACACACACACACACACACACACATATATATATATATATATATATAGAGAGAGAGAGAGAGAGAGAGAGAGAGAGAGAGAGAGAGAGAGAGAGAGAGAAGTCAGCCATAAGAGTAGGCCTATTGCAATATCAGCCTCAGACGAATGTGGTCGTAGCCGACCCCTTATTTATTATGTACGAAGGATATGGACGGGAGGAAAAATATTTTTGGGAAGTAGATATATGTGGAGGAAAGATGATGAGAGGGGATGATAAAAAGAATAATTAAATATTGTAAAATATATTAATTGGAAATAGGATGAATTAATGCGCTTTAAACTGTTGAGATAATATAAGTATATGCAAGGAATGATAAGTTAAAATCCTGTGAGTGTAGAAAGACTGGACGATATAGTGAAAAGAAGAACAGTCAGGGTGTCATTCAAGTAATATTATCTGAAATGTTTTATTTACGTTTAGAGTTTACTACAAGGTTTATTATTTATCATAAGAGATATGTGTATTTACCTTGTATTATATGTGACTGTTCATATTGGGTGACTTCACAGGAACTGTATTTTCGCAATATGTCCGTGGATTCGTTTGATTGATGGATAGACATGGGACATTATGGACATTCTAAAAATCTTCCCAGGTCGCATCATTGTAGTTTATAATCCTTACTGTTTCTACCTGTTGATCTTGAATGACGTTGTTACGCATATACTGCACAAGCTTTGGAGTCACCATCTGTGCCTCATTTCAAGCCAATTGTCACATAACTCACAATCTGCATATGTGAAGACGCCTAATTAACAACACGACTTGAAATTCTGTCTAAGTGAAGGTGAAATCTTCGGATAATATATTTTGATATAACTATTTGCAACTCAAAAGATAGTTACCGCTAATAGTGCAAGTGTACCTCTTGTTTTAATCCCTTTAGTAAGATTACTATTTCTTGACCTCATTAAACCTACTTTATTGCCAGGTGATTTACTTAGCTTTAGACAACACACGACTCGAAATTGTGTACGTCTATCATAATTAACCTTCTAACTCCCACATGTTCTTTATATATCGAATACAATGGTCTGGAGTTGGCTAGAATAAAAGTAAATTTGGCGTCTTCTGATTGAAAGGGTTGATAATAGTGTTGATAAAAGGGAAGGGATGATGTAAGACAAGATAATATAGGAGTTAGCGTGGTGGATGAGAGAGTGTGTTAATATTAGTAATGGTGGAGTAGGGAGAGATGTGTGACAGGCTACAACGGTGCCATGCAAACTTTTTTTGCTTGTACTCTCTAATTACAGTTTTTATGTAATTAGAATATACTCCCTGGAAAAGTTTGTACTGTGCTATATACCACGAATTTCCGTCAAAGATATAATCAGTATATCCTTGACACAGATATGTTATATAAATTTTCAGTTATAATTATGGGAATACATAATTCAATGAACAATAATTTATGTGGGAGCAATTTGTGCATTCTCGTATTTGGTATCCATAATATGTTCCTAGGCTAAATAAGTGTGTCGTGCTTTGCCTAATATTAAGCGATCCATATCATAAAATGAAAATGATGTATCTAATATTAGAAGTTAGGTATCTTTAACCATTTCTATATGGTAGAGACAATTGCATTAGTTGTTTACAATATCACACTAAGTACTGTAAGTTATATACTTATAATACTGGCAATGCACTTTGGAGGGTACTGGGATAAAGGAAAACATAAAAGTGATAGCAGAAGCCTAATCAACTAAAGAGGGGCAATCGTTAGAGCGCATACCTCCGCCTACGCTAGCTTTGTCACAGGATATGATCAGGATCACCTAACTTGAATCACATTTCCTTGGCGCATATCCTACCTGCCCACCAAATTTCGTGAGAATCGCCTCATAGCTTTATAAGTTATCTTGTTTAAATACAAACAAACAGACATAATAAAGCAAAGGTAAAAACATAAACTTAGTCTAACTTTGTTGACGGAGGTAATTCAATATACTCGAAGCAGGAGAAGGTATGGCAGAGATGAAAATAGAAAATACTCATAGCCAAGGATTTACATCAGTTATTAATTGCTACTTCAATATAATATTACCTTAGCAGATAAATAAGTATAAAGTTAAAATAAAATGTAAACATATTGGGAAAAGAAAATGTAGGGGGAAAGAAGACTGTGTTGATTGATTGGAAGTAAATCAAACGGAAAATGAAAAATCTTGCTGGATAGAGAAAATGGACAGGCAATGGGAAACCGTGTGTGAAAGAAACGTGGAATAAATAATATGCATCGAGAGATAATAAATAGAACTCTGCTGGCCGATTCATCTATATGATTGTAGATATTTTTAAGCTGTATATATATAATATATATATATATTGAGTATATATCACAAATACACGTGAGCCACTGCCGTGGTGTAGTTGATGAAAGCGTCGGCTATCGTCCTGACGGTCGGCGGTTCGAACCCCACTGAGAGATTAGAAACATATATATATATATATATATATATATATATATATATATATAGGGTGTACCAGGAGGAAAGATCATACCTCTGGGAAATGATAAATTAAGGCATTCTAAGCATAAAATGTTCTATAATAAAAAGTCCAAATCTCAACTGTTAATAAAATATTGAAGGTTATAATGTGTCCTCCCCCGCATCACTGTAATGGAGTCTTCTATGTCAAATAGTTTTCAACTGGTCCAAAGTGAGCTAATATGTCTCTAATAATGTTGTAACTTTAGGGGAGGTCTGGTGGAGTGGTCTTGCCACTGGCCTGGTAATCCAAAGGTCCCGGGTTCAAATCCCGATGTATCAATGGGAAGATATTATTGGGATGGAATTTGTGCTGTACCTAGTATCAGTGCATTACCACAAAGCCCACCGAAACGTCAATAAAATACCCTCATTGTTCCCTGATTAAATAGCACTGTATGAATATTCCCATATTCAAAATATGCTATAGGGGTGCAATGCCTGGTGAGTTATCTGCTCAACAGGTGGCGTTGTGTGTGTGTAAGTGTGAGAGTCCGAGTGTAGTGGGTGAGACAGTGAAGCACGGGAACGAGATGGCTTCAGAGATGGGGTCGTTTCGGGTCATGAGTGAGCACCGTGCCTCATGTGAAGGCAAGATGGCAGGTGCTCGTTGTGCTCTACGTGCTTCACATGTCTCACTCCCTAGACTGGAACAAGACCTCACGGGCTTCACTGTTCATTGTAAAGCGGTGAATGTTAAGGCTCTCAGCCTATGCCCGAGAGGAAGTAAGTTGGAATATAGAAAAAAAAAAAAAAAAAAAAAAAAACTTACAGTATTATAATATCTTTATAATAACATGGTAAAATCATTGCAGTAAGATGGAGGTGTGGTAGGCACTAGGACAGCTTGGCCACCCTTATGGGGAAATACATAGGAAAATACCATTTTCAACATACAATATCTCAGTATTGGTTGATATTTTGAATATGTCTTATAGAACATTTTAGGTTTAGAATACCTTGTTCTATCATTTTCTAAAGTTATGACCTTTCCTCCTGGGACACCCTGTATATATTATTATATAGGTTAGAATACATTTTAAAAAGGCATCTGCTTAAAAATATAGTGTCATTAACTTAAAATAATGACCGCAGGATTCAATATAAATATTGAAGAAAGACCGAAGTAGCACTGTGGAAGTAATATAAATTATCATTGTATGAAAACAAAATACGATAGAAAGGCATCGACGAACAAGTGAAAGGCCATAACTAGGCATGGAAGGCAGGAATACACAGGAAATTATATGTAAGGGAACATTTTATAGATACAAATTGTATCATATCCGAAAACAGTCTTGTGAAGGCTTATATATATTAGATCGCAGAAAAAAATGCTGGATTTAAATCCCTTTGACGTTAAATAATATCAATTGGAGAACGGTAAAGAGAATCACTGTGAGAAAATCAAATAAAGTACATTGTGAGAGAATCAAACCCGGAAATATATAAAACATAAAGTGACAGTTGGAAGAGGAAGCCTGGATAAGTTAGTAAAGTAGTACAGTTGAGGAGGAAGGAGGCGCCAACGGCAGACAGTAGAGCTGGGGAGTCTCTAGGTGAAGAGAAACAGGATGTAAAGATATTCTTGGGCAATCTTCAAACGGGAGCATTTCGTATAGATGTGTATTCTGAACTCCTTGTATACATATATCGTAAACATTGTAATCCCTGCCCTTTAGATAGTTGAAGATAAGTTACTTTCACCACCGCTGCTTACTAAATATTTAGTCATTGGTTGCATTTTGGTAAATATCTTGTGCAGTGGTTAGGCCTCTTCTGCTCTCTCCTGCTTGAAGAACACAAAGGTTGATTGTTTTATCAAAATAACGACCTGTTAGCATAACATTTCGTAATTCTTCTAAGTACGGTAGCAGAGACAGGACGGGAGAGAATAGCCTTAACCAAATCAAAATACCAAGTTATATCCATAAATTAAATTTTGGCTTAGAAAGAGTCTGTGGTGGTGAAAGGAATAACTGAGATAGAATTTACCCCTTTAATTACTAGATAGACTTCCTATCCTGTTTAAAATCGTCTAATGATTAAGGAACATCATAATATAAGGAAAATTGCGTCATCGTCTGAAAGGGTTATTGAGTGAACATGAAGGCGTGGTAGGTGAGGGGAGACAGTAACGGAAATATAGTGATAAGGGGATTAGAAAAGGTTATGCTTGTTGTTGATATTCTAATGGGATATTAGGAGAATAAAGACGCGGCAGAGAGAAGAAAAATCAGAATAGAGAAAAATAATTGGGTTAAGAAAGTAAACATGTAGGACAGAACACGATGAATTACGGAAGAAAATGTTCAAACTTCATGTTAAAGAAAATATATAATGCATAGAGAGAATAATTTACCATAATGTAAAGAGAACACCGAGTCTAGCGCTCGCTCTATCTCTCTCTCTCTCTCTCTCTCGCTATATATATATATATATATATATATATATATATATATATATATATATATATATATATATATGTATATATAGAGAGAGAGATACTGTATATATATATATATATATATATATATATACTGTATATATACATATATATATATATATATATATATATATATATATATATATATATGTAAGGTATATATACAGTATACACACACACACACACACACACACACACACATAATGAGTGAGAGTGAGTGTGTAAATGAGAAAGATCACTGGAGACGAGGGATAAAAAGTTATACAATTTTTTATGAGGTAAGTAGATTTAACCTGCCAAACAGGAGGAAAATTTAATTAGGCTCACAGTAAACTTATGAAAAGGTGAACACTTTTGGCTTCCTATATAAATTTTACTTACTTTTACTTACGAAACATTTATCATAAACCCTGGTTAAATAAAGGAAAATAGTAATTATTCTTGTATGTTATTACAATTACACTGGGTTGGTATTATTTACTTTAAGTTAATTAAATAGATAAAATATATAACCATTTTTAATCTTAACTAAGCTGCATAATACACTCTAATTAATATTCTTTTTCACCAATAATATATTTCAACGCATCGCCTTGACATTTTATATTGCTTCTATCGTTGTGTAAATAAGCGTAGACTTTAGTCTACACTTATTTACACAACTTAAAAGCACGCCAATAAAGATTATGGGATATTTTCGATTGTCTGAAGACAATTTTGTTGTTCATAAAGTAACTTTTGATATCCAAAATAGACTAGTTTACCAGACCAATAACTATATTTTACCATTTTCATCAGGTGTCTTGTTTAACTTAATTCTAGCTATTTCCAGACGGCTTGATAAACATAACTCTCTCTGTATTTGAGGTGGCATTTGTTTACAATTTATTCTTTTAATATTTAACGATGTTATGCATTTTAGGAAGGATCACTATGAATAAAAGGAGTAAAAACGATCTCACTTAACTCTCTAGTTCCCACAAGGTCTTAACCTGAATATTATCGTCTAGCAATAGACGAAATAGTGTTAAAGCACTTTCAAAACACGTCATAGTCTTCAAAGTATTAAGAAGGAACTCTTGGTCTCTAAAGGATTAACTGAGGTGGATTATTACCGTTTTGATTCCTAGCGGCCCTTCCAAAGTTCAATAACATCGTATGACTGTACCATGCATATTAGAAAAACTGGGATCTGCCTATGCAGTATATATTGCGTCAGAAGCGAAAGTCATTGTGGAGCCACTGGAGGGGAAGTCAAAGAAGGTCACCGGATTGGATTCCTTTACGACCTTTCCCTTCACTTCCCCTGTGCGACATTTCAGAGACATTAATGATCGACCAAATGGGCTGCATCACTCTAGTTTTGTTTTACCCTTTCAGCACGTTCATGTCATTTTGATATTGTTCTGGCTAATGTTAGACGACTTTAGTCAACTTTGGTAGTACCTCAAGAATTTTAATGGCTGCAAACTATCTTAATTAACCCTCTAACTCTAGCAAATTCTTCCAAATATTAACGAAATAAGCCAGAAAAAAGCAACAAACGCGTCGTCGTAGTAAAGGGGTTAGATAAGAACAGAAAGGAACCTTGATTATCGAACTTCCGAGTAATTTCGTGCCTGCAGTTCGTCCCATTTATTCTGCATCCTATTATTGTGTAAGCGGATGATGTATAATGGACAAATTTACCTTTACTCTGTCTAGCGTAAAAGGTCGCGATATATTTTCGTGTAAAAAAGCTGGGAAGGCATTTCTTCAAGTAGTGTTTATATTAGAGGAGATGAATCATATATATGATAAGTGCTCTGACTTGCCCTTTCCAAAATGTAGTCAATTTCTAAGTATCCATCTAAATAATAAAAAAATGCGAAACCGATTTTTTTTTATTTTTAGATTTGCCTCTAAGAGCTGAAATACTTAGTTTTCTCCTAAATATGTTTGTATCAGTTGCCCATTAACTCATTATTACTTATTATACCAATAAGATATTTACCACGACATTGAAATATTTTATTTTCGTCTGTATGTAGTATTAAGGCTTTTCACAATGGGGTACTTAACTGGATGAGAGGCACAAAGGATGTACAAGAGTATCAAATATACAAGTTACAAGTTGTATGATTAATCAGGTTCTAAGACAGAAACGAACTATGTGATTAAGATAATAGTATCAAAAGTAATAAGAGTGTACATACATACATATACAATTTCTGCAACACAGTCTAATGTATACCTTTGCGTAGTGAGGGGTAATGCAATACCTAGCTTCTCCTGTCCGGTAATTAAAAGGTCATTAACTTCTGGTTGGGCAAATAGCTCGGGAGTGCTGGGCGTGCTGGGGAAGCGAGAGGCGGAGGCAAGTGGAGGGAGGGGAGGCGACTAAGAACAGTGGGACAATGTAGTGTGACTGATCAAAGAGAAAAGGGGAGAGGGGGAGCGAGAGACGGAGGTACAGTACGTGCGGGTAGGTTACTATGGACAGAGGGGCAGGAAACGCGGGCAATCAAAGAGGAACAATGAAGAAGGAGGGTTACTGTTCGAACCAATCAGTTTCTATATTAAATTAATAAGCGGCTAGTGGCGAGTCTACTTTTGGCAAAAATGGACACTTGGCATTACACAGGCTTTCACTACTCTAGTTCGCATACCAAAAGGATATTGCTGCCTTTTAACTAGCTTTATGAAATGTCAACGTGAAATCGTAACGCCTTAACTTATTAGTGTAAGTCCTCACTAGAGAGTTAGTACAAGTCCCCTTGAATTGACATGAACACTTAGAGAGCTCAGAGATGCATGATTAAGTGTCAGTAACACTGTTGCACACGGTCAATTACTGCATGGCCCCTTGAATTAGCATGAAAACTCGGGGAGCTCAGAGATAAATGATCATGTTTAAGGGACACTATTTCACACAGTTCAAGTGACACAAGCCCTCATGAATTACAGCATCATGAACATTTAGAGGGTTTCCGAAATGTACAATCAAGTGAACACAAAGAAGCGAGTTGGAATATATGAACTTTAGTTAGTACGAGCCCTTGTTAATTGATATTAACACTTAGAGGATCTCAGGATGTACAATTAAATGAATACAAGGGAGATTGGAATGATCAAGTTTAGCTAGTACGAGTCCTCATTAATTAACCCGAACACTCAGAGGATATGTTGATTTAACTGGTACGAGCCCTCACATAATTAAAGTACTATCATGAACACTGGTGGGTCTTCGAGATGCATGATAAAGGGGGGATTGGATGTGATTACTAGAGGGGCTGGTAAGATACACGATTATGAATTTTACAACATTCACAGGGGCCTACCACACTCCAGGTGGACTTTAGGAAACCTCGGGCAGCACATGAGTCAGCCTACCACACTTCAGGCAGACTTCAGTATGCCTTGGGCAGCACACGCATCAGTCTACGACATTTCAGGCAGAGTTTAGGATACCACAGAGTTAGTCGGATGTTTCAGAAACAGGGGACTCCGACTTCCACTCTTTTAACGTTCTTGGCCATTCTTCTTTCCACTGCTCGTCTAGGCGCATGAAATAATCATCCGAGCCTAATGACTTTAGTTCCTGTAGTGCTCCACACTCTGGGGGTAGTACTCTTGGACTGACCGGAACAAGTGTCAATTTTTTTATTTTTTTTCAGGATTGACACATAGGTCAAGTCCAGTATCGGAGGATACTGGGGAAGTAGCAAAGGAGTGGGAAGAACAGGGTAAGGGCTCATGAAGAGCGTATCTTGTTCTATCATTTGTGGGGAAGTTTCGGGCCTTATATACCTCTGTCCAGGATCAAGTTGCTTTCGTGATTTTCTTTCAGGTCACGTGGTGTTTATCGGTCTTTTCTCTTTGATTCTGAATCCAGGTTTTCCCCGGGCAGGTAGGGTGGTAGATTGTGTAGCTCAAGCATACCAATCACTTTGCTCGCTCTTCCCCTTCTGCCGCCTTGTGCCCTGGCTTGGTATATCAATCAATCAATCAATCAATCAAACTTTATTTCGTATTAAATAAATAATACATATGCTTTAAAAATTATATGAAATCAGTGTTCATTGCAAACAATAGAAATATCAAATCAGTACATAGGTGACAGGTACAGTATAGGCGACATGGGCATGGGCAGTATATATACATGTCTCAATATAAATGTGACCCATTTGACTGTTAATAACTCTGCCAATATTAATGATATTATTCTCCTTTTGTTCAGGTTTGGAAGATCATAGCATAACATTGAAAAATCATCTATCAAAATGCCTTGGACAATAGAGGAAAAAACTATGTGTGTCACTGCTTATCTGGAGACAAAATCCTTCAAATCGGTACAGGCAAAATTCCGCAGGGAATTCAACTTTAATAACTATCCCCATAAATTCCAAATTACCCGTTGGGTAAACAAATTTAAAGCAACAAGATGGGGCAACTCCACATACTGCTAACATCACAATGGAGTGGCTCGATCATCGATTCCCTAATCGGCTGATAAGCAGACGCCGCGAACCAGAGTGGTCTCCGCGTTCACCCGATCTGAACCCCCCGGATTTTTATCTCTGGGGGTTCTTGAAGGACAACGTGTATGGGAACAATCCTCAATCTATTGCCGAGCTGAAAGTGGCCATAACCCAGACGATACGTGCCATACAGAAGCAAGAGTGTGTGAGGGTTATCCATAACTTCGCTCGTAGGCTACAAGTGTGTCATCAGCGCAGAGGCACACATTTAGAACATGTGTTGTAAAAATATAGCTTTTGAGCAAGAGATACCAAATGAACATT
>CM064543.1:17417428-17620212 GCA_032716605.1 Paralithodes platypus
AGGACTCAAGAAATATAGGTATATTTGGATTCTGAAAGCTATCCACTTGTTTTAATGGTCGTCCTCTCATATATGTTTTTTACTGTTCCACATCCCTCATACTTCGTTAATTACCAAGTAATATATCACTCCCCTGTCACTTGATGAAACTAATACCCACAACACACCATTTTAATAAAGCTGCATATTTACTCACAGTCATCACAAATATCGACTATTATAATAACGTATCACAATACCTGGTTTGATATAAGACCCGGCAACTCCATTATATCATGAGCAAGCCCCTCTCACCCCGCGAGTATTCAACTGGTAGGTAAATAGTTTAGGTGTCTGGGATCTACACATTCACACCGACACCGTAGTTTTGTACAGAGTCCATTTTAAAGAAAGAGCACAAATGTTGAACTGCCTAATCATGGATGAAGACTTTTAAGTTACCGTTAAGTATTAATGAATTGAATTCGAATTACTTAAATTTCAAATTATTCCATTTATAACGCCCACCTTTTTCTTGAATATGATTCAGTTCATATTTCTACATGTGAACTTGGGATATGTATAAGCCGTTTTCTGTAAAGAAATTATTAATTTTAGTTAATACTAAGTTTCCCTTGTAGTTTCTTCTCTTTCATTTATGTTAATTTATCTCGTAAATTTGGGTGGCTTCTTTTGCCCGGTACCTTCATGCATGTCCTCTTGTACCCCCTCCTCCCTTAACTAAGCACAATTGGAGAA
This sequence comes from Paralithodes platypus, assembly GCA_032716605.1. Classification (NCBI taxonomy): domain Eukaryota; kingdom Metazoa; phylum Arthropoda; class Malacostraca; order Decapoda; family Lithodidae; genus Paralithodes; species Paralithodes platypus. Next base: position 17,418,167 of record CM064543.1, read on the forward strand.
GCAATATTAAATCAGTTTCTAGTATATATTCAATCACTCTTAGTTTGCAATTGATCTCTCAATAAAAGTATGAATGTTTCCAAGGAAATCTTCGTATTAATTAGTGAAGATATAAAAGATATTCATTTGTTTAGAAGTTTAGTGAACTACCGTAATAAGCTGAATACGTTATCTAAATTAAATTGTATTTGAATATTTTTTTGTGATAACATTTATATTAAGTATATCATTTTGTTATCTCACATTCTGTAAATTGTATTAATCAGAACAGTCATCACCATTCTTTATTACTCAAGAATTCATCATATATTTAGTCCCAATCATTTTTCAATCATGCCCAATTATCCTTCATGAATCGCCATTAATTTGTCATTAAATCTGCATTCATCCTTAATTAATCATTCTTCCTCTGTGAAAAGCCTTATTAATGTTCCATAAATTTCAAATTCGTACTCCATAAATTTACCTATTCATATTCTATAATTATCCTATTGTTCATTCATAATTCCCATATATATATATATACACAGTATATATATATATACATATATATATATATATATATATATATATATATATATATATATATATATATACATATATATATATATACAGTATATGTATACTGTATATATGTATACATCAGTCATTCTTTATTTGTCCCATATATTTTCCATAGATCTTATTTCCATCATTCAAATATCCCTTACTCATCGTTTATTAATCCACATTCATAAATGTACCCAGCTTTACATCAACCATGCTGTATATCCCATTTCATTCTTCACAAATCCTCCACTCAACCTTCATAAATAAGTCTGGTCTTCTCCTTCCATAAATCCAGGTAATAGTATCAAAGCAATTTCGTCCCAAGTAACGTGACGATTTGGCAGTGGGGGACGAATTATCCAGACGCCAGAGTTGACAAATTAGACGTAGGCTGCTCCAGGATGCGAAATAGTCCTTGGATCCGTATTAACCTTTTACGTGGAGTGGCGAAGCGGAAGGTCTTAACTCAAAACGACGGGGGTAGGAGAGAGAGAGAGAGAGAGAGAGAGAGAGAGAGAGAGAGCTAGAGAGAAGATATATGAGTGTGTGTAATATTGGTCAACACGGGTGCTCTATATACTGGTTGTCCCTGGGTAAGTTACGGGGTGCCTGTTGTATACACCTACCTACCTCTCTCTCTCTCTGTTGCTGTCTCCTTTATCTCTAACAGCCACACTCTCTCTCTCTCTCTGTTTTCCACAATTCTCATATCAGGTTATCCTGTGTACTTTCAATTTCACCCGTGTATTATTGTATTATATGATTATATCCCTCGATTTTTATTGTTTATCATTACTCCCTTTGCTATGCTCCTTTTCTTTAACATTCGCTAATATTTTCATATATACTAGTTTGTTAAATGTTTCTTCTAATATGTGTTTTTGTTGTGTTTCCCTTTTCCCACATTTATTTTCATGCTTTCACCCTGCATACTCTTTATTATCAATTATCTCTTATTAATTACCAATTATTATCTCCTTTCTCCTCTCCAGCCATTCTTTCTTTCCATTTCCAATCACCCACCTAAATCACAAGCCCCTTTTCCCACCATATTGCCCCTCCATCCCCACCTACGCCAACGCCTCCCCCTTCCTATCTCGCCCCCTGTAGTGACGCCCGAGAATGACAAAAATGCTACAACTTTCTGGTGTCTTGTTTAATTAGTCTCCTCCCGTGCAACAGCATTCTTTTGTTCCTCAACCTCCCCCCTACCTAGCCATTATCGCCCCCATCAACCTTGTCTAGTTGTCTACTACACACTCTGAGGTACCCTTTCCCTTTATCATTCTACTTCCTAGACCTATTTGATTTGTTGTTCTATGTGAGTGAGGGAGGCGAAAGGCAGAACTGCCTGTAACGAGTGCCTCCCCCAGAGTTGAAAGAGTGACAGGGCCAAAATCAAGGGACGTTCGAGCCAAAATGCCTGGACACACGGAGTTTGAAGCAATTTAAGTCATAGGAAGAGGGAAAGACTGATTCTGGGAGAGAGTTCCAGAGTTCAGCTGTTGAATAGAAGGAAATCTGAGAGTAACGTTTCACTCTTGGGTTAGAGAGTTGCACGGAGTAGGGGTGGAATTGTGTTGCAAGACGGGTACCACGTGCCCTACATAGAGGAGGTGGTATACACTGGGAGAGCTCTGAGGAACACGATTATTATAGTAGCGATAGAATAGCGAGAGAGATGCAACACTGCAGCGGAGAGAGAGAGATTGCAGAGAGTTGGTGAGTGGACAGGAGTGGCTCTCTGCTTTATGTTTTCACAATATAATCTCATTTTACATCTCCGATTTTTTTAACCTTGCAATTTTGCTATTGTTCATTATAAACCCGTTTCACACCATTCCCCTCCATATTTTACTCTTTTTCTCCATCTAGTTACTTTTCTAGTACCATTCTTCACATCCATTGTACTTCTTCTTTTTTATGTTTTGTTGTCCCTCCGCTTCTCCCCCTACATAGACTATCTCGCTCCCCATCAATCTATCTCACCACCTACTACAACTATACCCCATGAGGTACCCTTTACCGTTGTCCCTCTACTCCTTTGTTGTCCTTGCTATCTCATTGTTACCATCTATTCAATTCTACACGACATTCTCCTCAGTTTGTATCACTCTTTCGCGTTCCTTATAACTGTCACACACTTAATATACTTTCTATCTTTTCCACCCTGCTGCTTCTTCTCTCCAACAACTTCCCTCCCTGTACACTATTTCCTTAATATATTCTTACTCTGATTATTATTTTATCCTTCAACTTCCCTCTACGTAGGCTATCTATCTCGCCCCATATCAACCTAGTCATCTCCCGTCCTACTACTACACCCTATGAGGTATCCTTTCCCTTCCTTGACATTGACCTGTTCTGACTCATGCTTCACCACCTGCTTCATTCTCCATTATTATTATTCCTTTCACTTTGTTCTGCCTCATTCTCTACCACACCTACCTCATTATCCACCACACTCTGCCTCATTCTCCACCACACGCTGCCTCATTCTCCACCACACTCTGCCTCATTCTCCACCACACTCTGCCCTATTCTCCACCACACTGTTTTTCATTCTCCACCACAGCAGCCATATAATTCTCCACCATACCTGTATCTCTCCACTTCCACATAATTCGTGCCCACCCCTCCTTTTCCATACTGTCTCATGCTTCATCGTCCTTCTTTATTTCCACCAAGGCTCGTTTACTACCATACTCCCTCATTCTTCACCAGACCTCATCTTAGTCCCTCCACCTTTTACCATCCTCCATGTTTCTTACTTCTCCACCATCTTGCTTCATCCTCCACCTACATGTTCTTATTATGCATCATGTACAGCATACTCCTTCATCTTGCTGCTTTTTTCCCCGCCCTTGCTTCTAATAACTGTATTCATTACCTTTCATCATAATCGTCCATAGGAAGAATTACTTCATAGCTTCTGTATAGTGTTTTCCATGTGTTTTTTTTTTGTTTTTATTTATTCCGTATTTTTTTCAAGCAGTCGTGTGCGTGCGTAGACAAGAGACATTTCAATACTATATTTGATCTCAGATTTGTATTTTGTATTCTACTGTTATTATTAACATATTTCTGTTTACTCAATACTTGTATAATTTATATATTCGAATATACATATTTTGGTTACTGTTGTACGGTACTGATTAGTCTACTTAATGGTATGTGTTTTTTCTTCATATGTCAAACATTTATTGAATTTCCCACTGATTTCTACTTTCGTTTGCTCTAACTATTTAATCCATATATTTTCTTAAGTTTCTTATAATCTTCGTTCTTATACTGACATTAAGTTATAATGTCTTCATTCTTATTTAGACTTTTAATTGTGTTCTGTTCAAACCTTTCATCCGATCATTGTTTTTCCATCACCACTTATCTACTGCTAATGAATGTGTTACTTCAGCTTTATTTGTTTTAGTTTGTTACTCCTGTGAAGTTAGCAACACGGCAAAGCCCAGTTGTGCGTGGGCTCCCAGTTTACTTTAAAGTTTTCAACAAATCCTCACCAATTGATCCCAAATCTTCCACTATTAATTTGTTATTCTTTGATAGTTCCGCACTAGTCTACATTCCCGTTCTCTTAGTAATTGATGAGTGTCTTTGCATCGTCTTAACTCCTTAATTATTGAAGTATTATCACTCCTACTATACGATGGCGTTATTTGCTTTTTATGCAGTCTAGACTATGTCTGACAGCTTAGGAAGACTTTTAGGAATTAAGGGCTACATACTATCTCAACGCACTCTTTAACTCAACAGATCCTTTTTCGCCTTGATAAAATAGTTTAGTGAAAGCCACTTTAAATAAGATGACGTCATCATATGATATGACGCCACCGTACTATATGTATTAAAATCTTCATAAAGGACCCAGGTAGTAGCTAAGTAAACTATTCCTGGAAATGTCCAACCCCCATAATCTTCCAATCACCTTGAATATCCAATTAATCGGGCCTACTATTTCATGTAACTATTCCGCACAACTTTGTATAACTATTACGTAGCTAATCGACTGTTATTATCTTCTTCAGCCAATCCTCCCGTTAATTGTCTTGTATTCTCTACTACTCATCTGAATTGCCTCAACGCATCTTCCCTATTCATCGGCTAAAGTAGACAATTTTTAAATGTTGTTGTTGCTTTCAATTTAATTGTGCACATTGCATCTTATGCAGCCCATTAACTGAACCTCCCCACTTATCATAATTGCTTGTATTATTTATGTCTCGTATCATAATTATACTTTATATACAGTATGTATGATTTTAACCAGATGATCATTCTTACTTTATTCCAGCTACCGAAAGGCAATATTTCAATTCAGAATGGATCTCTGAGAGACATTAGCATACAAGTATTTCATCTCCATTAATCTTCTACTTTGATAGATCCTTCGGAGGTCGAACTAAATCGTTTAGCATGAAATATGAAAGTTTTTCATTCAGTTAGTTTCTCGTCATAATATAGTATATTTTAGTATATATGTTTTGTATTTTAAATGTGATATGTGTTAATGTTTAACTCTTTCTATTAGTATTCGGTAACGCTTTTCTTCATTATTTCTAGCTAAGTTTATAAATAAAGTGTGGGAGTCTGAAGGTTATTAGATATATGGTTTACCCCTTCGATTTACGGAGATCCTTGCTAAACTGATCAAACTCGCATAATGTAAGCCAGGAAATAATGCCAGACCAGATGGCTGAAGTAAAGTAAGAAAGAAGAACAATTGGACAGAGGAAGAACAAGCTGAGAAGTGAGAAGTACAGTAGAAGACTGAAAGTTCTCGGGCTCAACCAAGTTGCTTCATTATCGTGTCCTACTATTGAAAGGGTTGACTGATGCTATAAAGGTATGTCGCAACTCACCCCCTTCATTCTATTGTTAATCGGTGCCTCATTATCGATCATCTCTTGGCTACTCCCTCACACCTCTGTTCTCCCGTACGACCACATTTGTTGCTGGCTGCCCCTCCATTAATAACACCTGACCAAAGGCCTTATCGTGCATGTGAGGCTGCTAGTAGCGCTGCTCTGGCGGGGCAGGTTTGGTGGATCGTACAGGTGCTCATTTTTGGTAGGCTTGCTATTATTATATGCTATTATCAGTAGACATTATTTAATAAATGTTGTTACTATCCCTTTCAGTACGATGACAGGTTTTCACTAATGTTACGGTTTTCTTCAGTTTGGGAAAGACCTTAAAGGTCGAAGTGTTCACTGTGAGTCATTGATTCTTGGAGGTTTTCCTTAGGCTAACTAAAATCATTTAGTGTTACCCAGAGCCGAACAAAATGACGCTATCGTATTGAATGGACAAATAAAACATGAAGCAAGACGTTATCGTACAGAACCAGTTAGCATTGGTCGGGGCGTGTTTGGTGACCGGCTGTGGCGCTTATTTTGGTGGATGAGAAGCTAAATTAGTGCATAATTTGTCCTTTAACGATAGGCATAGTTAATTGTGTATTTTACTTTAATGTTTTTTATGATATATATATATATATATATATATATATATATATATATATATATATATATAGAGGAAAGGGCATACTTAGGGGTATGATAAAACAAAGAATTTTAAGCCTAAATTGTTCTATAAAAAAATATTACAAATCTTGACCGGTACAGAGATATTGCATGTTGAAAATTATATTTTCCTATGTATTTACCTATAAGGCTGACCTAGCTGTCATTGTGCCTACTGATCCTCCATCTAACTGCAATAATTTTACCACGTTATTATAAAGAAAATATAATTCTGTAAGTTACAAAGTGATTATAGACATAATAGCTCACTTTGAACCTGCTGGAAACCATTTGACATGGAAGAGTCCTTTACAGTGATTTGGGAGAGGACAGTACATAAAACCTTCAGTAGCTTTTTAATGGTTGAGATTTGGACTTTTTGTTATAGAAAATGTTATGCTTAGAATAGCTTGTTTTATCAGTTCCCAAAAGTTATGCCTTTTCCTCCTGGGACACACTGCATATATTTTGTGTTTTGGGGGATTTAATTTTCTTCTCTATAGCGATAACACTCAGTCCTCTGACTAATAGCATTAAGGGGGGTGACCTGCTTTTTGTTATTTCTGTCCTTTTCTCTGGCTTGTATCCATTCGGCCCCATTCAGCCAACTATTTTAAGACGTTTATCCCCATCTAGGTGTCGATTTCTTCCTGGCGAGCGATAGCGAGCCAGCATTATATGAAGAAATCCAGCTTCGCCGGAGACATTTTTCTATCGAAAAATGTACAAATTTAGCCTGCTGTCAAACAAAAATAAAAAATATGCTGGCTCGCTACCGCTCACCAGTATAAAATGTACACCTGGATGGGGAATAAACGTCTTCAAACATTAGGCTGAATGGGGCCAAATGGATACAAGCCAGAGAAAGATAGAAAAGGACAGAACAAAAACAGGTCACCCCCCTTAAATAATGTTGCCAATTGAATACCCTTTATGTTATGTTTATGATGCATTATGATCTATATATTAATACCCTTTATGTTATGTTTATGATGCATTATGATCTATATATTAATACCCTTTATGTTATGTTTATGATGCATTATGATCTATATATTAATACCCTTTATGTTATGTTTATGATGCATTATGATCTATATATAATACCCTTTATGTTATGTTTATGATGCATTATGATCTATATATTAATACCCTTTATGTTATGTTTATGATGCATTATGATCTATATATTAATACCCTTTATGTTATGTTTATGATGCATTATGATCTATATATTAATACCCTTTATGTTATGTTTATGATGCATTATGATCTATATATTAATACCCTTTATGTTATGTTTATGATGCATTATGATCTATATATTAATACCCTTTATGTTATGTTTATGATGCATTATGATCTATATATTAATACCCTTTATGTTATGTTTATGATGCATTATGATCTATATATTAATACCCTTTATGTTATGTTTATGATGCATTATGATCTATATATTAATACCCTTTATGTTATGTTTATGATGCATTATGATCTATATATTAATTACCATATTATTAATGTTCAAGGTTTATCAGTGTGTGCACGTTTGTGTGTATATATGTGTGTGTGTGCTTGTGTCAGAGAGAGAGAGAGAGAGAGAGAGAGAGAGAGAGAGAGAGAGAGAGAGAGAGAGAGAGAGAGAGAGAGAGAGAGAGAGAGAGAGAGAGACGCGAGATAAAGAGCGAGTGAGCGTACGAGAGAACAAATCCAAGACAAGGAGAGAGAGAGAGAGAGAGAGAGAGAGAGAGAGAGAGAGAGAGAGAGAACGACTGGAAATCACGAGAAAGACTGCCATACCCTTAAAGATCCGTGTGTGTTACTCAGTTACTCAGTGTGTGTGTGTGTGTGTGTGTGTGTGTGTGTGTGTGTGTTACTGTGATTCATGGGTCCCTTGAAGCCACCACAAGCACGGGAGAGACCGCCGAGCCCTTGTGCCACACGGAATAAAGCATGAAATATGGCAGTGATAATGGCTGTGATCGAGAGGGATGGGATAAATAGAGGGTGTGGGAGAGGGGTGAGTGATGGAGGGGAGGAGGAGATGGGAGAGCAGAGTGTGGGAGAGAGAACAGTAGGTGTGTAGGTGTACAGTCGCCTGCAGTGATAGGTGGTACAGACTTTTATGAACAAGTCTGAAAAGCTGATGAAATATTTTGAAACACATCCTTTTTTCACATACTCCAGTTAGTGTATCCCCATATTTAATGTTCACTATATTATCGCTACTTGTGTAGGCGATTGTGCATGGGGAGAGGCGACGTTTATTCATATATTGATTATACTTTCTATAACTTCCTGTTTACGAGTTGTACCACCATTTTACACATATCATCCAATCCTTTTTATTCATTTCAACATTCTAAAATTCTTATCCCAAGCTCCATATTCATCTTCCAGAAACTCAACTTCCGTGTTCCATCTCCACTCATCTCCTCTCCTCGTTCAACTTCCATGTTTATCCTCAGTCAACTACCATCCATATTCCAACGTTATTGTTCATCGCCTTTGGCATTCCAATTGCCATGTTCATTCTCAATCATCATCTCCCATCAATCAACTGTCATCCTCATTCCAATCTCAATTTTCATCCTCAGTTACCGTTTACCATAGTAATTCCAATTTCCATGTTCGTCTCCAGTCGTCTGCCATCTTAATTTCAACGTCCAGTGAAATGTCATCCTTATTCCAACTTAAATGTTTGTTTCCAGAAATCTGCCATAAACATTGTAACTTTCATGTTCGTTCTCAGTCATCATTTACCATCTACATTCCAACCTTTGACCATCCTCATTCAAATTGTCATCCTCATCTTATATTCCATCCTGTTCATATAATTTGACATCCTCATTTTAATCATTCCCACTCTGAAGCTAATACGCTAACACCCGTATTCTAATTTCCCTGTCCAATGCTACATTCACCCCTCCCATCTTTAGCATTCACTCCTTATCGTAATCTTCAGTCAAAACATAGGAAGGAAACTAGGAAGTAATTTAATTGCATGCGTAATTATCTATTTGTCTACATTGGATTATTCATGAACAAAATGGAAAATTATTTTCATATGTTAGTAAAACATTTGTAATTTTCTGGGTGTAATTACATAAGAAGTGTGTTTTTAAAGCGGCCACTGTCAAGAATCAAGTACATAAGACGGGTACGAAAAAAGTATATTAGATCATTGGGTAAATTGATTGTGATATGCCTTTGTAACTGGTATAATATGGTTTTATTACCAATATACCTATAAGTGGGTAGAATATTATATATACTTTTCATGCCCATAAATTTTGGATGTACGAACGTGCATGATTCTTTTCTATAAAAAGAAAGATAATAACAAATATGCTATTATCCCAAATGGCACTAAATTAAATTAATGAAAATCAGATTAATCTATAAACATATTTAGTTATTATGTTATATGCATTTTCTCTTGTATATTCCCTTTCGCTAAAGAGTGAATATACACGACGACGGATTTATTGGGATAGCTTTTCTATCTTGCCCTGGTCACCCCACCTCCATGCGACACTTGACAGATGGGCCTATATTATTGGTGGCCTCCCTCGTGTAATATAGTGGTGACAGATGAAATATTTGACAATCCAGTGTGCGGGCCACTCAAGGTATTATAGTTCCCGTCCTCGCTCCTTGCATGTATAACAGGCTGCAGAGTAGTGCATCCGATAACACCTTTCCTCCTTATAATTGAAATACCCGGACTCAAAAGTTCGACTCTAAGCACGATGAAAAATAGCAAAGAGAGAGAGCGAGAGTGTGTGTGAGTGGAAAGGGGGGGGGGGTCAGCATGTGAAGGCTACAAGTGTACAAACGCCATAATGTGTATGAAGAAAATAATTAAGATGGGCCAGGTGAGCTCCAGCCCTCACCTTGATTAGCTTATATTTACATGTGATGTCATAATATAGACTCGCCTGCCTTGGACATTTAAACAAATTTGGGAAGTTAATTTTGAGTATATTGTTAATCATGTCAATACTACGATTCGTGTTAATTGTGTTTAATGATACATTCTTAAAATTAGCTTAGGAAATACTATGTATACTAAATATGGTGATTGTTTTGGTTACCACTTAACAAATATCAAAATAAGTAAGGACCTTCCCAAAATAAACGGGTAAGAATCTGTCATTATCTACTACACACCTACTGTAAGGACAATGTATACAACATACTACACACCTACTGTAAGGACAATGTATACAACATACTACACACCTACTGTAAGGACAATGTATACAACATACTACACACCTACTGTAAGGACAATGTATACAACATACTACACACCTACTGTAAGGACAATGTATACAACATACTACACACCTACTGTAAGGACAATGTATACAACATACTACACACCTACTGTAAGGACAATGTATACAACATACTACACACCTACTGTAAGGACAATGTATACAACATACTACACACCTACTATAAGGACAATGTATACAACATACTACACACCTACTGTAAGGACAATGTATACAACATACTACACACCTACTGTAAGGACAATGTATACAACATACTACACACCTACTGTAAGGACAATGTATACAACATACTACACACCTACTGTAAGGACAATGTATACAACATACTACACACCTACTGTAAGGACAATGTATACAACATACGAAATATGTAAATTATCCGTTATGGAGTTAATTGGGTAATTCAATGTAATTAACCCTTTTTCAGTCGATGAACATTATAATTAGCTATTTACAGTTTATTGCAGCCTAGGGAAGACCTCTGATATAGTGTTGATAAGAGAAAAAGTAATATATGTAGACAAAATGGAGAAGCATAAGTGAGAAGAAATCCGGCAAAGTTTTGTGAGCGGCAAGGCAACGAGAAGGGAATACAAAGATTAAAGTCACCACAATATCTTAAATTTGTTAGTGAAAGAAAACTCGAAACTCGAAACCAAGAGGAGTGAGAGCGAGACAGGAAGATATATAAAGAGCGAGTTAGTGGCCGAGTGCTTGTACAGATAGAGGGGACTATTACAGAAGAAGAAAGACAATTTATTACATCAAGGAAATGTAATATGCGATGATGGATGGTGTTGTGTGTATTGGCAGCTTCCATACTATCTTTGGTTACGACCTATCTATCAGAGAGAGAGAGAGAGAGAGAGAGAGAGAGAGACGTGAACGAAATTACTTACAAAGAAAAATACGAATGGAGTTCAGACCCTTCGCACGATACCACCTTTCCTTATATTTTGGCTATCATTGGACAATGTATTCCGTTTGGGAAGGATCTGTGAAAGTTAATAGGTCTATTATTTAAGATATTTTGTACCCCATGATTCACAGAAATCTAGAGTTAGCCGAATTTAAAATATAAATATCTATGATGTTGTAGGGGTTAATGGTTTTGGCAGTGTCTCTCTCTAAGGATGCCACATTAACATAACTCCTCAGTCACGGATAAGGCTGACGTGGGATTTAACTTACTTCTCCGGGATTCTTGGAACATTCTGAAAGAAAGATATGTGTTATTGATAGCTGACTTTTCATACATCAACTACAGCAAAATTATTATAATTTTTCAACGAAATCGGCTTTATAGATAGTTAACTTTAGAACGTAAGTTTGCTTTTGTTAATTAAGGGTAAACGAAGTCTTATTAAAGATATGCATTTCCCTCTCGTTAATTAATAATCATAAATTAAAGATTGATTGTTTAATTGATTGAGTTGTTAAGGGAGGCTCAAACGGACAATTGAGGTTCAAGGAGGGTAAATTAAAGGCGTGACAAACGATATTAAAAAAGCATAACCTAAATGGAGCCTATGACGGTTTATAATTCTCTAGGTAAAAATAGCAGAAAGTGAAGAAGAGTTATTGTTAAAGAAGGGTACATTAAGCTATATAAACTACTGTGTGTTTTCGTTGAATATTGGGGAATGTTAAAATGAGAGTTGTCAGACTAGATGATTAAGGTTAAAATAGATTTAATTAAATGTGTATACACGAATGTATTTAATCATCTTAATTTAAAAACAACACAACTGTTTAATTGATGATAGTTGTTAGGGATGGTTGACAAGACGAGCGAATTTTTTTTTACCTCCTCTACCCTCCAGCTTGGCGCTAACGAAGGGATAACTTTGTCAAAATCACGAAACTCGCTAAGAAAAGGTCAAATTAAATCCATCTGATTCGCCCTGCAGGGTCCTCGGGGGAAAAGTTATATTGAGTTAAATTCCGGGAGCTATTGGAGATTTTTTTGTTTTTGCCTCCTGACCGTCGAAGAAAAATTGGAAACTGAATTTCGGCCGTTTATGAGTAATAATTGTGTTGGTTTTGATATATGAATAAATATTTGTTTAATTATAAATGTCAGTGTTTGATTGTCTAGAAATAACTAGTTGATGAGAGTTTAAAAATAATGACAAACATAAGATTATGTCGATATTTAAGTAATGTTGGCTACAAAACATTGTTTTGTTGTGCGCAAGAGAACGTGTAGTTACATAACTATTTTTTAAAAGTTATTTTGACTTAAGAATATATATTTTCGAGTAATTACCAACACCAGCATTTGTCGATGCAGTTTGCTTTTAGATAAGGAACATCAGGAAGTGAACAGCATACTGCACAGTTAGTACAGTACATCGTGTTTCTATCTTTTAGCTCTATAAACAATCGTATAAGTGTACAAGTTATAAAATCAGCAATAAAACCTGATTAGCCCATTTGGTAGTATTGTTTGTGTTGTATTCCAGTTACAGTCACGTGGTTTTAATAAACTTTGGACGTTCAGGATAATCCAAGAATGTCTTAAACGATTTGGATAAAGCTTAGACAGATCAGTTTTAAGACCACTGCAGACATATCAACACACTTTATTGACACGTGTTAAGCTCAAGTATCAAATTCAGCATTGATGTGTGTGTGTGTGTGTGTGTGTGTGTGTGTACAGTGTACTATACAGTATATAGGGTGTGTTAGAGGGGAGGAGATAATTGAGGGTAGGGAGTGTGGCTTCCCCTTCATTACCTGGACAATAGTGGCACCTGGCACTCCCGCTGTGACCTGTTATTGGCACTGCTCTGTGGAGGAGGACTACACATCTCGCTACCTCACCAATTCGCTACCTAACCTAATACAACATAAGTAGCCTAACCTAACCTAACCTGCTAAATCATTCCCTATCCGAACTTACCTTTGCTCAGGTGTAAGTAATTAGGATTAAATATATCCCATTAGTGTTATATATTGTATAAAGTATGTAGAGGAGAAGGGGTCGTTGAAATAGTTATTATTACAACAAAATATTTTGTATTACAGTTATTTTTAATTATTATTATGTTGTTTATCTTTGTACTTGTTACTCTTTTAGATATTAGCGAACCTAACTATTCTTACCCAACCTAACCTAACCTTATTTTATAGATGTTATGATCGGCGAAGTAGATTCGCTACCGAGCTTTCGGAATTTTCCCTTTGTGATGACGCAGTATAGTGATGAGGTAGCGAGGTGTCCCGACACAGGGGTCTAGACAGGTCACTCTACCCTTCATACCTCGCGGCTGGAGGTAGGGGGTGGAGTGGGGAGACACATGTTTATATATTTGTCTCCAGGGCTCCAGGGAAGAAAGGGGAGATTAGGATGGAATATTTCCATTTCATATTTATGAATTTCTCTATTCACTTTATTTCTATTTTTGTTTTCATTTTACCTTTCTATATATACATAACGTCTCCTAACCCTACCGAGGACATTGGTCTTAAGGCAATGCTTCCCTTTCCAATTGTCCCTTACCGACTCTGAACCACTGTTGGACACTTTGAACAGCAGTGATTTAGAGGGGAAGCAACCTCGAGGGGGCCGCTCGATATGTTGTTGCTTGACTTTCTTTGTACTCCTTTGTACCTTTGTACACACTCTCTCTCTCTCTCTCTCTCTCTCTCTCTCTCTCTCTCTCTCTCTCTCTCTCTCTCTCTCTCTCTCTCACACACACACATTGTCCAGCTAGGGGTAGAGATGAGGGTGAGAGCTCCCCATTGTCCCCTTCGCCCGCCAATCATCACTCGCTACTCCGCCGGGGCGTTAGGAGAGAGAGAGAGAGTGTGTGTTTGTGTGTGCGTGTGTGTTAGTCGGATAGCCAGAATGTGATATAGACAGAAAGTAACAGACACACGCAGTCAAACAGACAAAAAGTAGACAGGGACAGACACCCACACAGTTAGACAGATAAAGTATAGACAATGACAGACAAACACACACACGGTCAAAGATACAGATCAAACAACACTGAATAAACAGCAAGCTTATTTTTTTGCTGTGGATCCGCAGAACAAAAAGTTAGGGAGAGAGAAGTAGCCGGTCTGTGAATAAACACAAATTGTAATATTTGGTTTTAATTGGGAAAAGAGAGAGAGTACAAAGGAGTACAAAGGAAATCAAGCAACAACAGATCTAGTGACCCTTCTAGCCTGCTTGTCCTCCAAAACACTGAGGATCAAGTGTCCAAACAGTGGTTTAGAGTGGGTAAGGGAACATTGGAAAGGGAACTACTGCCCTGCCACTAACGTGGCAGGACTAGGAAGTTAGTAGGGGACATATGGGTTAGTAACTGAGGGGAGGATAAAATAAAGTTATTCATTTACAAACGCAGTCAGTCGCGGGTTTGATGCGAGATATTTGTCTAGGCGGAATTTAAATGAATCAACGGTGCTGCAGTCTATAACGTCTCGGGGAAGCCCATTCCACAAGTTGACAACTCGATTGAAGAAGAAATTCTTAGATTCGTGTGAGTTAAAAGATTTACCAATAATTTTGCAACCGTTTCCCCGCGTGTAATTAGATTGGTCGATAGTGAAGTACTTACTACAGTTCATATTGTCGATGCCTTTGATGATTTTGAACACTTGAATTAAGTCACCTCTTAATCTGCGCTGGGTTAAAGGAAATAGATTTAATTCTCTAAGACGCTCTTCGTATGGTTTGTTCTTTAGGCTAGGTATCATTTTGGGAACTCTACGTTGAACTCGTTCTAGCTTGTTTATGTCTTTTTGGTAATAAGGGCACCAGCATTGAACGCAGTATTCCAGAAGAGGGCGGACTAAGGAATTGTAAAGGGTTAGGATTACTTTGGATTTATGCTTAAATGATCTGCCTATAAAGCCAATTATTTTGTTTGCCTTCTTAACAACTTCTGAACATTGTTGACTCGGTTTTAGGTTACTCGATATTGTTACTCCCAGATCGGTTTCTCTGTTTACATTCTTAAGCTGAGTGCCATTCATCGAATAGTTTGCTTTCTCATTTAGGTATCCGATATGTAGTACTTTACATTTATCCGCATTGAAACTCATTTGCCAAATTTGGGCCCAATGTGACAATTTATCTAGACTGTGTTGCATATCGTCAACTTGATCTTTTGAGAGTACGCTATTTGCAATTTTTGTATCGTCAGCAAATTTTGAGATTGTACAGGTGAGACCCTCATCTATGTCGTTGATGTAAATTAGAAAGATAATTGGTCCTAGTACTGATCCCGGGGGTACCCCGCTACTTACATTGGTCCATTTAGATGCCTTACCGTTTATGACTACTTTTTGCTTTCTGTTGCTGAGCCAATTTTCTATCCATTGCAACACACCGTCTTGTATTCCATGCGCTTTTAGTTTTAGCAGTAAACGTTTGCAGGCCTTTTGTCAAAGGCCTTTTGAAAATCAAGGTATATAATATCTACAGCTTTACTCTCATCGCAGAGGTTGAGGATATCGTGGAAGAAGTCTAAGAGGTTTGTTAAACAGGAACGTTTTTTACGAAAGCCGTGTTGAGTATCTTTAAGTATGTTATTTTCCTCTAAGTGATTTACGAGTCTGTCTCTTATGACCGTTTCTAGCATTTTACATACAACTGAGGTTAAGCTAATTGGACGATAGTTACTGGGTAGGGATTTGCTGCCTTTTTTGAATATCGGTGTTACGTTGGCTATCTTCCACTGATCAGGCATAGTTCCAGACTGCAAGGATTTATTGAATAGTAATGTCAGTGGTTTGGAGAGCTCATCCTTAGCTTCCTTTAGAACTCTAGGCGAGATTGTATCAGGTCCAGGCGTTTTATTTACCTTGAGTTTATCTAAACAATTCAATACTTCTCTCTCTGTAACGGTGATATTGCTTAGAACATCTGAATTATCAATCTGAATCGGCGATGGTGTAGGGATATCACTGAGGTCTTCTGTTGTAAAAACTGATGCAATGAAGGTATTGAGGGCATTACTCATTTGTACTTCGTCTTTGGTGTATTCTCCATTTTCATCGACTAACGGTCCAACAGTTGAAGTAACTACTTTTTTCTTTCTGATATAACTATAGAATTCTTTCGGGTTTGTTTTACTTTGATTCGCAATATGTAACTCTAGGGTCTTTTTACTTTGCTTAATTAACTTTTTGGCTTTGCGTCGTAGCTCTACAAATTTCACCCGTTCTTCGTCATTTTGTGAGGATTTTAATCTATTATTAGCAAATTTTTTAGCAAGGAGGCAGTTTGAAATATCTTTATTCCACCATTTGGGCTTATTATTATGGCCTGGACGCCGTATTTTCGATGGTATGCAGTCTTGCACTGCTTTTAGGTAAGTGGTTTCGAATAACTTCCAAGATGTATTTATGTCGTTATTGTTAATTAAAAAGCTCCAGTCAGTTTCTTTAAACATAGCTCTAAGTTTATGAAAGTTTGCTTTCTTGAAATTAGGGACTTTTTCGATGCTACTATTTGGTTCGTTACTAGTAAAGTTTAAAGTGAAAGTTATCGTACGATGGTTGCTGTTACTGAATTCATCACCAACATTCAAATTCTCTATTAATTCTTCTTTTGTTGCAAGTACAATGTCAAGAACGTTATTACCACGGGTCGGTGTTCGAACAAATTGATAAAGCGAACTCTCTTGCAAGTTCGTATACAAGTCATGTCCGGAGTGTGAAGTAAGAGTATCGCCCCACTTGGTCACAGGTAAATTAAAGTCGCCAAAAAATACGGTATCTTGTGAGTTACTTACATCTGCAATTTGTTCATAAATTTCTCGGTCAGTTTGCACTGATTGAGCTGGAGGTCTGTATATTAATGCAAGTATTATTTTTGTACCTTTATTATTCTTTATTAGCACAAAAGATGTGTCGACGTTCACAATTTGAGGTTTTGACAAGAGGGTCGGGTTAAGACTTTCTTTGATATAAAATAAAACGCCACCTCCATTTTCATTTATTCGGCTTTTCTCAAACATTACATAACCGGGAAGTGAATACTCTGCTAAAAAGTCTCTATCTACTGTATTGAGCCAAGATTCTGTTATACCAATCACATCATAATTTTCAGTAAACACTAGTTCTCTAAATCTGAAAATTTATTGCGTATGCTACGAGCGTTTGCATAGAAAACCTTTAAAGTTGCGGTTTTAGAACTCACAGAACGTTCTTTAATCAAATTTTTGGTTCTGATCGGATCTACATTTACATTCATGGCTGACATCGGTCCTCGGTCGTTATCCCTGGCGGTTTTGAATTTGGGTCGTGTTGGTGGAGCTTTATCCAAATTCGCGGTTCTTGACAGATTAGCATTTAATTCCTTCGCAGGTTGCCGCCCTCGCTGTCTTCGGTCCTCCTTCCTGGTTGTCCTGTGCTGAGTCGATTTCTTCTCCGAAAATCCTTCACCGCATCGTTGAGAAGACGCCCAAAACGTGCTGCTCCCACCTGGTTCAGATGAACTCCATCGTCCGAAAACAAATAGTCATCGTAGTAGAAATTGTCCCAGGTGTCGACGAATCTGAGAGAAGAGACGAGAGAGAGAGAGAGAGAGAGAGAGAGAGAGAGAGAGAGAGAGAGAGAGAGAGCGAGAGCGAGAGAGAGAGAGAGAGAGAGCGAGAGCGAGAGAGCAAGAGAGAGAGAGAGAGGCTATAATGTGTGATATACGGCTTCTTTGTTTACTGCGTTTGTACATATTCATGACCCAAGATAAAATTGGGTCAATATTTTCTTTAGCTATATATTTATATTGCCATTCTCATTATTATTGTCTATTTATCAAAGTCTGTGCTATAATTATCATAGTTAAATTTGGTAAATATGTCTATTCGTATTTATATCATATATACCGTAGCATATACATATCTATCTATTAATTGTTTTATGTAGATGTATG
This sequence comes from Paralithodes platypus, assembly GCA_032716605.1. Taxonomy (NCBI): domain Eukaryota; kingdom Metazoa; phylum Arthropoda; class Malacostraca; order Decapoda; family Lithodidae; genus Paralithodes; species Paralithodes platypus. Next base: position 17,436,460 of record CM064543.1, read on the forward strand.
TGGGTACTCAGCACCACTATAATCATTGTTTTCCCTAGCCTATTATTATTTTTCTTGTGCTCTCTCGAGCTGACAGGAAGTGAAAACCTGCCCCATTTTACATCCGTTTTTACTCACCTTATACTTACTCTGCGAAGTGAAGCCTTTAGTCAGGGGAGTTGGGAAAAGACCACTCCTCTCTTTTTTAGTTTCGTTTATGCGTGTGAAGGAGAGGTGATTCCTAAGAGTACAGTATGTAGATACTTCAGCAGTCATCCTTTCTAGCTTTTGTATATGTAGGTTTTATTTAGTCATGCGTCTCATATAGTTTTTGCTACGCGTGACCATTTTGTATATATTAGATTTATATTCCTGTGATGTTGCAGTCATTTCATCTTTCATTATAAGTATTTCTGATAAACCGACCCTTAATTTCCCTTTTTTCTTGGTATTTTACATATTAATAGTAGGTTTTTATCATTGTATATATCTTTTTTATTATTTGTTTACATACATTTGTCTTGCATTCCGGTACTTATTCCTGTGCATAACCTCTTTTGATTCCAATCATATATTATTATTTGGTTCGAACCTATTAGATTCACGTATTAGTACGATATCGCTGGTAAGAGAGAGAGAGAGAGAGAGAGAGAGAGAGAGAGAGAGAGAGAGAGAGTGAGAGTGAGAATGAGATTGAGTAAAAGTGAGAGAGAGAGAGAGAGATAACGAGCGTGAGTAAGAAAGAGTGAGAGTGCGTGAGACAGTGTGTGTGAATGTGAGAATGAGATAGAGTGTGTGAGAGTGAGTATGTGTTTATACCGATCAGTGTATTTCCTTAGTGAATCAGGGAAAACAAAATATATATTTTTTTTAGGCTGGAAGATTAATATTCTTTCCTACCATTATTTTTCTCTTGCGTCGTATGCTTAATGGTTCTGTTGTCAGATGATCAGTTTTCAATTATGTGTGTGTGTGTGTGTGTGTGTGTGTGTGTGTGTGTGTGTGTGTGTGTGTGTTTAAAAATAATGATAATCATCGGTTTATTTTGAGCCGGCAGCCCATGAGGTTGAAAATACATAAACTAAACCTAGGTCTTATTCTAAAGGATCAACAGACAGATCTTAGCTGCTAACGAGAGCACCTACATACACTTATAGGGAGTAGGACGTGGGCAGGAGACTTTGCGGGTCCCCCGAGACTGGTTCCTCCAGACCTAGCCTTCACGACCAGGGAAAGATTTTGAGAGAAACTTCCTCTGCGGGCGCGTGGGATCAAACCCCCGACACCAGAGCCAGCATTCCCAGTACAGTGACTAAACGAGCTCGGCTACCGTGTGTGTGTGTATGTATATGTGTGTGTGTTTGTGTGTGTGTGTGTGTGTTGTCAGAAGATCAGTTTTCAATGTGTGTGTGTATCGAACAGTATATGTGTTGTATTAGTATGTGCGTGTGTGTGTATGTGTGTGTGTGTGTGTGTGTGTGTAATTGTCAGTGTATTGTTCACTTGCAGCTGTGAGGCTGAACATATATATATTTTTTTCTTAACCTAGGTACGGTATAATCCTTATTCTACCATAATTACGAGGTCACAAGCGACCTTTGGCGGCCGTGAGGTGCCTGGGTTCCCACCATATTACGTGTACATACGCAGATGCACTATAATAGTGAGAAGTACGTCTAGGCTAACACAAGATGATAGTTGAGCGTGTGTTGTGTGTGTGTGTGTCTGTGTGTGTGTGTGTGTGTGTGTGTTGATATACCGGCATGATTAATTGATGAAGTTTATTAGTTAATACCCATGTACCACATACAATAATATAATTTCCTAAATCTCACTATCTCTCTCTCTCTTTCACTCTCTCTCTGTCTCTCTCTCTCTCTCTCTCTCTCTCTCTCTCACACATACTCTCTCTCCCTCTCTCTCTCTCTCTCTCTCTCCAGTATTTTCAAGCCATCAATCTTTCTCCCACATTACTGATGAAGACCATTTCCCCTCCTGCTCTACATTCTCTGTTCCCGGTGAAGATAACCATCCCTCCACCCTTCCCTTGGTCAAGATAACTAAGGTATTTTTACTGTTAAGGTTTCGGATCATTGAACCTGTGCAGTTGGAGGAAATCATCGCATTTTGTTTAATATATTCTTTGCTTCTTCAGCCTATTACACGGGACATATCCAGTAGTGTTTTATGTGAAATTGTTTAGGCTATATAATGTAACATTTGCTATATTATATATTTTGTAAAACAACAACAATAACAACAACAACAACAACATCAACAACAATAACAGCGACAACAGCAGAAAAATATATAAGAATAATGATAATAATTGATGTGTGTGTGTGTGTGTGTGTGTAAAGAATACTGGTGTTTTGGATTGTATGATTCAATTCTGTATTCTACACAGTCTGACCTTCGCTGGCATTGTATTGACTAATGTATCTGAGCTGTGTTTTTATTAACTCTTCATATTTGTATTGGTATCATTAGGAAATTTGCTTCAGCTTTGGAAGGCTCTCCAGGAATAAAAGGAGTAACGTATATACAGTATATCAATTAACTCTATCACTTTCAAATGTCCTTACTAAACTAACTAAAAATGTATAATGGTAGCCAGAATAAAAGGGAAACGCGCATCCTGGAACACTGAAGGGTTATGCAAGTTGTATTTATAATTCTGAATCAAAGAGGTTTTTACGAAACTAAATACGATCGTCTGACGATAACTTATAGGAGGAAATAATCGTCAGCGGATGAACAAATATTGATTATTGATCGTTTATTTCTAGCAACAACGGATAAATTATCGGGAAACATTTAGCAAACATGAATGACAGAGATTATGGTTGCGATACCATGGCAAATTTTGGCATCACTACTAAAGTGCAAGATATAAATATGTCATTGTATCCGGTAAGATGAATGTGGCTATAAATGTAATGAAAGCACAATTAAATGCCGGAACCCTCAATATAATGGCTGGCCTATCCTTGGTGGTACTAGTAAAAATCAATCCAGGACACCGATGTGCATTCGCCTTTAAGCTGAGACACCCCTGTAAAATGTTTTATAGGCCGTAAGAGTGGTAGTAAAAGAGCGGTGTTTGGTTGGCCTGGTGTGGTGGGTTTGGGATAGTAGGTGGGTGAGATGGTGGACGGGACTGTAGGGATGTTTTTTTTTTTTTTTGCTTTTTTTTTGGTGGTGTTTATGGTTGAAACGGTTGTGGTCATGATCGGGATTATAATGGTGGCGATTGTGGTGGTGGTAGTTGGATAGTAACCCAAGCAGTGGGAATTGTTGTGGTGGTGGTTGAATAGATTGTGGTACTGGGATGATCTTGATGGATTGTAGTGGATTATCGTGGTGGTATTAGTAAAAAAGCGGTGTTTGGTTGGCCCTGGGTGATTAGTTTAGGGGAAGGTGGGGGTGGTGGTAGTGGTATGGGTGGTGGTGTGGGGTTTGTGTTTGTTGTGAGGGGACTGTAGTGGTGGTGGGGAATCATAATGTGGGAGTTGTGGTACAAAGGAGTACAAAGGAAATCAAGCAACAACAGGTCTAGTGACCCTTCTAGGCTGCTTGTCCTCCAAAACACTGAGGATCAAGTGTCCAAACAGTGGTTTAGAGGGGGTAAGGGAACATTGGAAAGGGAACTACTGCCCTGGAACTAATGTCCGTGGCAGGATTGGGAAGTTAGTAGGGGACAGATGGGTTAGTAACTGAGGGGAGGATAAAATAAAGTTATTCATTTAAGTCGCGGGTTTGATGCGAGATATTTGTCTAGGCGAAGTTTAAATGAATCAACGGTGCTGCAGTCTATAACATCTCGGGGAAGCCCATTCCATAAGTTGACAACTCGATTGAAGAAGAAATTTTTAGCTTCGTGTGAGTTAAAAGATTTACCAATAATTTTGTACCCGTTTCCCCGCGTAATTAGATTGGTCGATAGTGAAGTACTTACTACAGTTCATATTGTCGATGCCTTTGATGATTTTGAACACTTGAATTAAGTCGCCTCTTAATCTGCGCTGGGTTAAAGGAAATATATTTAATTCTCTAAGACGCTCCTCGTATGGTTTGTTCTTTAGGCTAGGTATCATTTTGGGTAACTCTACGTTGAACTCGTTCTAGCTTGTCTATATCTTTTTGGTAATAAGGGCACCAGGATTGAACGCAGTATTCCAGAAGAGGGCGGACTAAGGAATTGTAAAGGGTTAGGATAACGTCTTTGGATTTATGCTCAAATGACCTGCCTATAAAGCCAATTATTTTGTTTGCCTTCTTAACAACTTCTGAACATTGTTGACTCGGTTTTAGGTTACTCGATATTGTTACTCCCAGATCGGTTTCTCTGTTTACATTCTTAAGCTGAGTGCCATTCATCAAATAGTTTGCTTTCTCATTTTGGTATCCGATATGTAGTACTTTACATTTATCCGCATTGCAACTCATTTGCCAAATTTGGGCCCAACATGACAACTTATCTAGATTGTGTTGCATATCGTCAACTTGTTCTTTTGAGAGTACGCTATTTGCAATTTTTGTATCGTCAGCAAATTTTGAGATTGTACAGGTGAGACCCTCATCTATGTCGTTGATGTAAATTAGAAAGAGAATTGGTCCTAGTACCGATCCCTGGGGTACCCCGCTACTTACATTGGTCCATTTAGATGCCTTACCGTTTATGACTACTCTTTGCTTTCTGTCGGTGAGCCAATTTTCTATCCATTTCAACACACCGTCTTGTATTCCATGCGCTTTTAGTTTTAGCTGTAAACGTTTGTGGGGAACTTTGTCAAAGGCCTTTTGAAAATCAAGGTATATAATATCTACAGCTTTACTCTCATCGTAGAGGTTGAGGATATCGTGGAAGAAGTCTAAAAGGTTTGTTAAACAGGAACGTTTTTTACGAAATCCGTGTTGAGTATCTTTAAGTATGTTATTTTCGTCTAAGTGATTTACGAGTCTGTCTCTTATGAGTGTTTCTAGCATTTTACATACAACTGAGGTTAAGCTAATTGGACGATAGTTAGTTACTGGGTAGGGATTTGCTGCCTTTTTTTAATATCGGTGTTACGTTGGCTAGCTTCCACTGATCAGGCATAGTTCCAGACTGCAAGGATTTATTGAATAGCAATGTCAGTGGTTTAGAGAGCTCATCCTTAGCTTCTTTTAGGACTCTAGGTGAGATTGTATCAGGTCCAGGCGTTTTATTTACCTTGAGTTTATCTAAACAATTCAATACTTCTCTCTCTGTAACGGTGATATTGCTTAGAACATCTGAATTATCAATCTGAATCGGCGATGGTGTAGGGATATCACTGAGGTCTTCCGTTGTAAAAAACTGATGCAAAGAAGGTATCGAGGGCATTACTCATTTGTACTTCTTCTTTGGTGTATTCTCCATTTTCATCGACTAACGGTCCAACAGTTGAAGTAACTACTTTTTTCTTTCTGATATAACTATAGAATTATTTCGGGTTTGTTTTACTTTGATTTGCAACATGTAACTCCAGGGTCTTTTTACTTTGCTTAATTAACTTTTTGGCTTTGCGTCGTAGCTCTACAAATTTCACCCGTTCTTCGTCATTTTGTAAGGATTTTAATCTATCATTAGCAAACTTTTTAGCAAGCAGACAGTTTGAAATATCTTTATTCCACCATGGTGAGGATGGTGGTGATTTGTATAGAGGTGATGTTAATCGTGGGGTTTGTAATGATAGTGGTGATAATCGGGTTATTGTGGCGATGTTGATAACTGCAGTGGTGTGGTTTGTGGTAAATGTGGTGGTGTTTGGATATACTATTGTGGTGGGAATATCTTGGCGGTGATTGGTTTATAGTGGATTGTTATGATGGTGGTAGCTGAACTTGTGGGGGTTTAAATGAGCGATAGATGGTGAATATTTGTAATGCAGTGTTGTTGTGGTAATGGGGATTTTGTAGGTGGTGGGGATATTGGTGGTAGGCTAGTAGTGGCTAGTGGTGATATTTAGGGGTATTCTGGTTCTTGTTGCTGTAATAAGAAATTATGGTGGTGAGTGGTTAGTGGTAGGGAGTGCGGTAGTTGGGGATTATAGTGTTAGTGATAAGTTTTTTGGTGACTAATAGTTTTTGGTATTTTGTTGGAAATAGTAGTGGTGGTGAATATTGTTGTAGTTGGGTTGTTCTGCTAGTGGTGGGGATTAGGGTAGTAAATGAAGAGATTGAGGTGGTATGGGTTAGTGGTGGTGGGGATTGTAGTGGTGGTGGTGAGGATTGTGATTATGGTGGTAGGGACCATAGTGGTGTTGGTGATATGTTGTTTATATTTGTATTATTATATATAGTATATATACTGTATATATATATATATATATATATATATATATATATATATATATATATATATATATATATATATATATATATATATATATTCTTTAATACATACGAGGTTGAAAGAAATGGCAATTTCTGCGTTGGAAATTTTATTATTCAAAGTTTCCAGGTCTCTGATGAGTTTTCGCTGGGTGGCAGGAAGTAGATGAAGGAGATGAGCAAAATTCATGGTGGTACAGGGTTACATTAAAGTACATGAAGATACAGGATATACGACGCGTTTCACTGGACAACCAGCATTATCAAGTAAGGAAGGAATGATATATATGTTTTCCGCCTCCTCTGATCCTCCACCCTCTATATATACCCTCCCTGTTTATCTTTTATATCATTCCTTCCTTACTTGATAATGCTGGTTGTCCAGTGAAACGCGTCGTATATCCTGTATCTTGATGTACTTTAATGTAACCCTGTACCACCATGAATTTTGCTCATCTCCTTCATCTACTTCCTGCCACCCAGCGAAAACTCATCAGAGACCTGGAAACTTTGAATAATAAAATTTCCAACGCAGAAATTGCCATTTCTTTCAACCTCGTATGTATTAAAGAAAATTTATTACCTGGCTTTACCAACATATATATATATATATATATATATATATATATATATATATATATATATATATTAGTTAAATGTTAGCATTAACGACCCTAATGATCATTGTGTATCTAAGGTCTTGTTGTGGTTATGCTTGTTTATTGTACTAGTGGGACCATTTGGAGCTTGTGAGACTTTGCATACTGCTGAAACTTCGTGTTTACATGATTATGGAGATTACTTAATAGTGCTTGAGAAGAACGTAGTTGTGGTTCTTTGTTTATTGTGGGCTTAGTTGTTCATAAATTTTGATCGTGTTTGAATTACATTACTTGAGAACTTACTTACCTTGTTTTGCTTAGCGACTACTGAACGATAACTTTTAATCTCGTTTATTTCTATCTATGGTGGGCTGGTGGTGTAAAATTTAATTTTGCATCGGAAGTCAATCAGGTTCTATTGGATGAATTTGATAATGGTGAGTATTATTATTTCGCTAGAATTTTTTAGTATAGATTCTTATAGATAATTTATGTGATTTTGCAAGTCTGGTGGTGTAAGCGGAGACATGTGTTATGTTAGTAATAATGATGATAATGATTATTCGGATTATAGTGGCGTCGAATGCGATGATGTTTAGTGTTTGTGAGGATAATGTAGTAAAAGTGTATTCGTGCCCTGCTAGTTGAGTGATTGTGTTTGGGTTAGTGACTGTGGGAATTTAGATTATGGTTATGCTTTGCAGTGATAATTATTGCAATATTAAGCATATGGCGATTGTAAGTTATACTGTGCTAATGATAGTATTCGCGATTGTATATTAATTATAACCAATCGTCTCCATTTGCTTAATCATTTGATAACCATTAAATAGCCTAGTTAATACCCAGCAATTCGAGCAAACATTTCTGATGAAGGTACAAATCAAGTACAATCTAAATCCATCCATTGTAACCAGACATACAAATAAGCTCATACTGTAAATAGACCCACAACAAGGCAACAACGGTCACATAATCTCCTAAGATAAATGTGACAATGGAGTGTTACCAATATATACTGTAGACCCACCCTACGATGCTATCCATGGTCAAGATTGTACAACCACGTACAGTAAAAGTGGTACTATTTTTAACAACTCTAACACGGTGGTGAAATATTTTGAAACTTTTCCTTTAAGAGGAGGCTTTTAGTTTGTTCCCTAGACTTACATCAAACTTAAACTTACATCCCCTTGACCCCCTTTCAAGATAAATTTGTAAATTTTTAAGTAGAATAATGTCCCGGCCGAAGGCCGATTCACCTTAAATTACAGGCTCACTATCGCTCGCCAAGAAACAATCGACACCTAAATAGCACAACCGGTCTGTAAATTGACATAAATGGGGCGAAGTTATTAACATCGCCAATCTAATGAGGCGAACGTCTTAAAGTCTCAAAAACAATGGGACTAAACATGAGGGAGAAAGGGGTCAAGAAAAAAATCCCTCAAGTGGAAATCTCCCCTTAACCACATGCCCGAGTCTGTGTTCCTCTGTGTAAAGTCTATGATGTTGTAGTGTACCAGCTACTTGTGCGGGCAATTGTACTGGTATACCAATCAAGCACAATTGTATTTTTGTTCTATATAAATAAATATGCAAATTTAATGAGTTATGTTACGAGTGAGATAATTGCATTTCGGTTTATGGCTATTTTCATTGCGTTTGTTACTATATTTATTGTTACAGTAATATGTATCTCAATACCCATCATCTGCAGAATTATTTTCAGCGATCAACTTTGAAAAATTATAACCATATTATTCTGAAAAGCCAATCATGTTATTCGTGTATTGTTTTCATTAATGTCTTTTATATTGTCCTTATTTTATTTTACCATTCTTTCAAAACCTTTCTTTTCCTTATTAATTTACCTGTCTTTATTTGACCCTTTATTATCGTCTCTTGCTCCCCATTCCATTCTCCCTCTTCCTCCCCTTTACGCTTCCTTGCTATTGAATTTTGTATTATATATTTCCCTCCTTCTTCCTTTTTCTCTCATTCCTCTTCTGTCCTATTTTCCTTTTAAGATACTTCCATACCTTCTTTTTTTCTTCCATATGTCCACCTTTTGTCTACCTTTTTTCTTGTCCATTTATTCCTACACATTCCTCCTCTTCTTCCTCAACTTATCCCATTAGCTTCCTCTCTCTTTCCACTTCACCTCCTTCCCATGCTTCCCCTCCGCATACTTTCAACTACTGTTTAATGTTTGAATAAGTTTAGCAGTGGTATTAGAGGGTAATTTACATTTTTCCTTTTATATCATTCATTAAATAGATATATCAAATTATTACTTTCTGTGTTTCTATTCAGTTAAGTATCTTCTTATATTCTACAATTGTTATGGTGGAAAGTGTCCATGAATTTCTTATATTCATGTATATTTGTTTTGATTTCCTTAGCCAATTTTGTTCATTGCGATACAGTTGGTTGAAGAAGTTCCCTCATCCCACATGATATATACACTGTGCATCAGACAACTTCTGTAGTATGCATAGTGACTAATAGAGTGTTTTGTTTTCTTTCTATTTTACTTCGGATTATATGTGTTTACTTTCACAGTATGCTAAACAAAAATAATCCTCAACTCGAGTAGAGAGATAAGCAGCGTATACATAGGGTGCACTTTGGAAGTTCTTGTATTGTAGATATTTTTTACATTTAATCAAGTGCTCTTGTTACCTGTATTCTCGGCATCTTTAAATGTTAGTACAGTATGTTTTCAAGTGCTTTATGTATATACCATCTTTTTGGAGTTTATATATAGGCTATTTAATATTAGCGTAATATTTGTTTTCTTTTAGTACCCATGAAGACCTAAAACCTAAACTAAATCTGAAGCAACAATATATCCCAAAGATCTCGTGAAAGTCTTGATACACTGATAAATTAACCCTCGGCTATGTTATTAATTAAGCTGCGATGGGGGTAATAGTTTCTTAATGGTAATTCCCGCGGCAGGTCGAGAGGGAAAAACTGTGATGGATGGTTGTAGCTAATGGTTGACTTGTGGTTTGTTGAGGCTGAGGTTTGTTATTGTGCTCCGAGGGGAAGTTGAGAGGATGTATTAGTGTAAAAGTTAGTCAGCGTTTTGATATCAGGAAAATCGTGGAATTATCATGATCCGGTTGCTGGATTTCATGTGTCCTGTTATATATTTATTAGTTTTAGTTTCCGACGTGTGAGTGTGACTGATACTTGTGGTATAGTACTCCGAGGAAAAGTTAAGAGGATGTATTATTAGGAAAGAGTTAGTCAGCGTTTTAGTAATAAAATACAACAATAATGGTGGTTGAATTTAGTTATATATATTTGTATTGGTATGTTTGTTTTCCTGAAATATGTGTACTTGTGTTGCATTTATTATAATTTACCTCTGTGGTTAACAAATTGAGAGTAAGTTGATTGTGTAGTGTGTTCCAAATGTTATTGGAATATGATCTGAACCTCGAGTGAAAAGCACGGTAATGACATTGTTACTGATTAAATATTGTTTAGTCATTGAACTCATTATATGAGGAAGTAGAAGGATTGGAAAATTAAATCATTTGATAATGAAGTGATGTCAGAGATATATTATACTGCAACACTGATTTGGATTATCAGAACGTGTAATATTTAAAATAATAGAATACTTCGAAACTTTGCTTCGAATGGATTGATAAGTATGTTTAGTGACAAAGCAACTATCAAAGAGTGTTACTATTACAGTAGTATAAATGGGAGACCAAGATCACTGCATAAACAATATTAATCATCAGTGAAACAACGAGCCCGTGATCACTCATATATCTTGATTTAAATTTTCTGATTCTGTTTTTGTTTTAAGTTTTTTTCTTCATATCATGATTTAATATTAGCGTCGATTGTGACGGTGATACTCATAATAATAGTGCAGAAGAGGATATGATGAAGCCAATGTAGGATAATAAATAACCTTACGGAGATAATGACGCTAGTGAATGTAAATAGCCATGGTGTCTGTGTTTCATTATCAGTAATATTAAAGGAGTTGGCAGTAATTTGATAATCTCCTCTTTGATGTATGTATGAATGACGGACTGTATAGTTAGGAGACCGAAGATGAATGACTGAAAAGATGAATGATTGAATATTTGGAGGCTTAGGATGAAGGTTACTAAAATTATGTTCGGCGGTGCATGACTGGAAAGTATTTGGTTTACAATTGGTGCATAGGATTTATAGTAGTTGCTCACCTCACCTGATTAATTATAGAGAGGATTGTACGCTTCTATGGTATTTGGGATTGTGTGTAATAATGAACACTATCACTTATATGGACATCGCCGTAAACCTAATATTTTGCGTTAGGGGTTTTATTTTGTTTTTGGCCAACAAGATCTGTTCTGTGCGATTGTTTTAAATTTTATTCTTGCTATCATTACGCAATTATACTCACATTTGGAAGTATAAGTAGTAATTAATACATTCCATTTATCTAGTGACCTTCCATTCAACAATGATTCGTTCTTTTATTGTATTAAATATTCCCCGATTTTATGCAAGTTAGGAAATGTCTCACAGTTGAGTAACATAGATATTCTCGAGCCAACCATAATTAATGCTCTATTTGTGAGTTGGTTTATCTTAAGCCCGCATACATAGGGCCAATGTTAAAACTATGACATTTATCCGATAATTTTTACCTCCACTATTAGTTTATAATTCTTATAATTCAAAAGTAGTATCTTAACATTCTAAATATTACATATGGAAACACCCCCACATCTTTAACAATATCAAAGAACTGGATGCCAGACTCGGATACATTCAGTTATTATAATATAATATATATTATATATATTATAATATAATGTCGGACTAACAATGATATATCATTGTTCGTCCGACATCGACTTTAATGGGTATACAATTTTGACTGTATCCCAAGTGTAAAATAAAATACATTATTGTAGTTTTCTTGATAATTTAATTTGAATTAAATACAGTTTGGCTTCACATGTGATAATTCGGTATTCAGAGCAGAACCTTTTTCAGTTTAGGTGTTGCGTTAGTAGGCGAGATAATTTTAGGCAACTCTTTTAGATTCCAAGAACGTCACTTGAGAGTCATCAGGACCCTCGGGGCTTTATTATTTCCTCTTTGTCTCTTTTCTTTTATTACATCTTGTCTTTATCTACTGGTGTTTCTGAATGTTTTCTAGATTTATTTTCCCTTTGTCTTTTTATTTCACTCTTCTTATGGATCTAGTTTTTGCTTTCGGTTAATTATATATTTTTATTGATAATTTCATTTGTCTTTTTCTCTGTTCAAGTTATTTTTCCCTGTCCGTTATTCAGTCATTGGCTTGATCTTCCTTTTCCTTGGGGTCATTTTGTTCAAACATTCATACATTTTCACGGCGCTTGTTTAATTTTGTAATTGCTTATCTCTTTCTTTTCCTTGTATTTTTCCATATTTGTTTTCTTCCGATTATCCTACGTTTCCTGGTCCCTATCACCTTTTCTTGTTACCCTTGCTTGTTGTTTTCTGTGTATTTTTCTGGGGTCATGTCCTCGTCTATGTTTTCCCATTTTTCCTCTCTCCTCAAACTTCTCTTTTGTTTTTTGCTTTGTTCACCTCTTTCCTCTCAACATTATACACTGTTTTACCCTCGCTCCTCTGTCTGTCATGTTACTGTTTTGTCTGCGTCTTTTTGTCTTTTTCTGCCAGTGAGTCGTCTGTCTCGTGATGGAACGGCTTCAGACACTCGTAAAACCGACCCTCGCTACATTTACCTGTTCTTTTCTTTTCGGTTCATTTCTCTGACATAGTCCCCATTCCGTTGTTATTTTACCCAAACCTTAATTTTGTCTCCCATGTTTTTTACTCTGTCATTGTTTATTTCTGTGTTTTTCTTATTTGCTGTGTCCCTTTTATATCCTGTTCTCAGTCAAGTCCTCTGATTATGTCATTCCCTATTACCCTTCTTTCTTTAACATTGTCTCGTTCCTTTCCCTCACTTTCTTAATATATTCACATCCTGTCCATGTCCTTTATTCTGTCCCTTTCCCGTCCTTTCCCTGTCTCTTTCCCCTGTCAGAGTGTCGTCTGCCTCAGCGTCAGACAGTCGTAAACCCGACCCCCTCGCAGATTAATTTACATATTCATGGCACACTTTGTTCTTGTCATTTTATTTTTCAAAGATTCCTTTTTATGGGCGGAATGGAATAACATTGCTGCTGCCTGCCTCTTATTGCGTCATTATTCCGGGAATTTTATGCGCATACGTTTGCTGTAAACTGAATAGAATGATGCCTTAATCTGTCTCCCGTTCCTGACACCTACTGTATATACAAATTTTCCCACAGAATAGACGACGTGGGTAAACTCTCGTATATCTCTCTCTCCCGTCTGAAATATTTCCCGCCAGACCTTTATTAGTATTTCCTCCCACAAACACACACTCACGCTGGAGATATGAGATTGGACGATACAGATCAGATATTGTAAAATGTATCAAATATTTACTGATAAATATGTACTTGTTTTGTGACAATAAAGATTTTTGAATTGAATACAGATCAGATCAGAAGTTAGCTTTAAACTTTGATGGATATACATGAACCCTTTCAAGCAAATGATGATGTTATATATTTATTCATGTTACTTCATCTCCAGAGTATTTAATATCTAGGAAGGACCTCAAAGAATAAAAATAAAAAAAAATATATATATACAGCATATAGGCCTATATATATATATATATATATATATATATATATATATATATATATATATATATATATATATATATATATATATAATATATAATACTGTATACTGTATATATATATACACATCATATTCAGTTAAACTGTTTTGACACACAAAATTTCAAATCAAAGTTAATGGATAACCTGAATATACTGTTTCACACAAAAATATAATAAGGAATATATCGCATCTTAACATTTACTCTTCTTCGAGAGTTTTGGAAATTAAATATTTCCTTCAATCTTAGTGAAGAGTAAGCTGATTGAAAGGGTCAAATAGATAAATTATTAGATGCAAATACATATGACCATTCCGAGGACAATGCCAATGTTAACTGCTAAATCCTAAAATAACCCACTATCGACAACCAACTGAATTGGCTGTACGTACACTACGTGGGAGGAGGCCGCCTCACGCACCGCACCCCACAAAGTAAAGTGGGATGAACGAGACAGCTTCTGGTTACGGTAATACGCTCTGTAATTCTCGGACTGGGAATACACACCGGGAGAGGCAGGGAAATACAACTGGGCTACAAATGTGTGCCGGAGAGCTATGGAAATAGTGCTAGGGTACAAGTAAAATAAAGCCAGGGCACACATGTACCGTACGAGGAACAGTTACGGAAATGCAGTTGACGTACAAACCTACAAATGTAGTCAGGAAAAACAGGAAAGAAAGGTTGGCTTACAGGAGAACAAGACAAATTGGGTGTACACTTATTTGCAAGAGCTGGGGAAATACAGTTAGATTTCAATTGTGTGCAGAAGGGCTAAGGCAATAACGCTAGGACACAAATGCATTTAGGATAGTTGGGAATATACAATCGATTTACAACTATAAGGCGGAAAGCTACGAAATAACAATTGTGGTACACAATTATACAGGAGAGGCGTGGAAATGTTAGTGGAACCAAATGTTAGAGATGAAGGTTCGAAGCTAATATTGCGGTGCAAATTATGCAAGAGAATTGGGGGAATTCAGATGGTATACAAATGTGTGCAGAAGAGCTAGAGAAAAATACAGCATCGCACAAATGTGTGCAAAAGAACTAGGAGAGCAACTGAATTATATTTGGAGTATAACAGTAGGTAAGATTGTTGGAAAAGTAAACTATGATTAACCAAGTATGCACATTAGCTATGGTAATGCAGTTCGGTTACAAGTATCTAGAGGAAAGCTAGAAAAATAGACCCGAAGTACGGATATGTGAAGTATAGGTGAGAAGAAAAAAAATAGAAATATGAAATATGTAGGAGATATACATAAATACAGCGAGGGTACAAGTATCAGGAGGGGAGCTACACAAATAGTGTTGGGTACGTATGAGTGCGTGTTACGTGGGTATTGCTTACAGGATCCGATGATATGGTAGAGGTTGTTGAAGTGGTTATTATTATTGAGGGCTTACGGATATTGGGAACCTTACTCACTAGATATAAACAAATTTAAGCGTTGGAATATACGATTATTTTGCTAATGATTATGCGTGGGTAGAATAGTTGTATTTCGATAGACCAGGTGCATATAATTGGACTTCGTAAACCTCACATGTTAATTTGGTTGCCGTACTTAAAACACTTAACATATTATACATAAAATAGATGTTATTATTTATGTAATTATGTTATTTCATTATTCATGCTTACAAAAACTGTGCCGGTGTGTGAGTGTACGTAGGGTTTCTAACTTTCTCTTTATGTTTGTGGAATTGTTAGTTTGTCCACCCATCAAATACTGTTGTAAATTGATATGACTAAAAGGCGATTAAGACACCTCTTCATGATTTTTCAATGTGCGAGACGAAATATATTTCACCTCGTCCTCAAACACCATCAGCTATGTGTGGATTCCCACTCTACTGAATACCATCTAATTATATTATTACTGCAATTCACTTGTCCTCAACATTTTCCCGATATTCATGGTACAATTATAATATATACTTTTAATCACACATCAATTAATACATTTCACTCGTGTTAGGCTTCATCCATTTAGTTTCACATTTTCCCCAATGTCGGATTTTGTTTTGTCTTCCCATATTGTGACAGACGTTAAGGCAGTGGTCCTTTAAACGACCTGTCACTGTGAATACTGTAGGGTGGTGTTGTGACGAGGTGGGGCGCCACCAGTGAGGTCTAGGATTGGTCCACACACTAACAGAGCTCGGCCAACATCTGCCATATTGTTGCAATTGGTGTCATTAGTCTTTCTTTACACTCAAATATGACAATACCTATAACAAACATTCGGCAATGCTGGTAGAAGATATATTGGTTGGCCTTTGGATCTAATGTATATGTGATCAGAAATATTATATCACCCTAGTGTTTGATAAATACAACACCAGCATGGTGCCAGACAAATATGGCCACTCTCTTACTATTCTAGGGTAGGTTACTATTCACCTGGTCAAAGACAGATGGGACACTGATATCGTCCAGAACTGGAAAATGAATGAAAATATGTAACAATAGGTAAATGAAGGCATAAGTAAAATTGTAAATACACAATGAAGCTAACTAACAATTATATCTACGTAGACTTTGAACCTCCCTTAATTCAGTATTATTATTTTGTTTTTACCATATTCTGTATGTGCGTGTATGTGTGTGTGTGTGTTGTTTTGTGTGTGTGTGTGTGTGTGTGTGTGTGTGTGTGTGTGTGTGTGTGTGTGTGTGTGTGTGTGTGTGTGTGTGTGTGTGTTTACGGATTGGTGTGAAGGCGACGAGTTATGAATGAAAATATTGCTAATTCTATTATAAACAAGTTTATTGTTTATCGCTGGGTACGATACCAAAGAAAGACAATAATCAAATATCTCTGGAAGATGTTGGGATATCTTGTGCACAAATATTCAGCACGCTCTCCCCAACTAAGTCATAAAATAATGCATACATTTATAAATATATACATAATTTGCTCCTGAACTTTCGATATCATTTATTGGAGACTATTTCTTTCACGACCAATTTCTCCCTAAGCTTGCTCCTATTATGCCATATCATCCGATCAGCTTGACTTCAAGCATATGTAATTTTTCGAAACAGTCATCGTAGACAAACTTGTAAACCATTTAGAAGAAAGGAACATAATACAAATCTCGCAGCAAGACTTTCGAAACAAGCTTTCATGCCTGACAAATCTTCTTGATGTGTTTGTTCACAATATTTTAGTAAGTAAGAAGACAGAAGAGCCGTTGACATTGTCTACCTCAATTTCCAAAAAACTTTTGTTAAAGATCCCTATGAGTGTCTGATAAATTTAAAAGCTCATGGCTTTAAAGAATGCATACTTCGATGGATTAAGAGCTGACTTACTGTGCATAAGCAATGAGTAGTTATATATGGTAGAGCCTCAGACTGGAAACAAATATCACAAGTGGAGTGCCCCAGGGATCAGTGCTCAGACCTGTTCTTTTCTTGATTTATATCAATGACAGCGATGATGGCCTCTCATGTACCATATCACAATTAGCAGATACTAAAATTGCAAACATAGTAGTATCACCCTTACATGTTCAACAAATTCAATATATCCTAAACATATTATCAAACTGAGCCCAAACCAGGAAAATGAGTTTCAATACTGAATAATGTAAAGGCCTACATATTGGTTACAAGAACGATAAAGCAAACTAATCAATGAATGGTGGTCAACTCAAAGTCACTGAAAAATAAACTGACTTTGGAGTAACAATATCAAGCAATTTAAAACCCAGCCAACACTATACCAAATTAGTTAAGAAAGCAAACAAAATTATTGGTTTCATTTGAAGATCATTCAAATACCAATCCGAGAACGTTATTCTCACTTTATGCAATTCCTTGGTTCGCCCACATCTGGAATACCATGTACAATTTTGGTTTCCTTTTTATCATAAGGACATACACAAATTGGAAAGAATAAATCAGTGAGCTACCAAATATTCCTACGATGAATGTGTAAAATAGTAAAATCTCCTTAGTTTATCAAAGCCAGGGAGGGGACCTAATCAAAGTATTCATAATTATTAAAGGCCTTGACAATATGGATGCCAATAAATACTTCACAGTTAACAATTCAAATTCATTCGAGGAAATGGTTGTAAACTGATTGGAAAGCCTTTTCTTTCACATGAGGCAAACAATGTCTTTGTCAATCGAGTGGTAAGCTTATGAAATGGACTACCTACTTATGTCATCGGGTGTTACACCACCGATTAAATGCATTCACAAACAAATAGCTTCCTCCATGCTATGCTATGCTATAGTTTTATCCTATATATACTACTAAATGTGCACACGTTTATTTAAATAATCCTACATAAAATAATTATAATTAACCCTTTCAGTATTCCATGATTCATTGCTTTACTCTATCTTAGCTATTACTAAGTTTTGAGAGTCATTGTGGGAGTGAAAGGGGTAAGTGAAATTACTAGATGTCCTTTCTAAGCTGTGTAATATTTGCTAATCTTAACCAGATTATTATGAATACAGGTGTCGCAATACTGAAATAGTTAAATGCCAATATGTAGAAGGCATCCTCATCTAAAGAGCTTGATTACGATCCCAAAGAGTAATGTCCTTTAATTTTCCTTTTGGCGAGCCCATTTCGGAAATGTCTCCTAAAAATGTGAAGTGAAAGACCCCTAAAACTCCAGTCCTATATAGGAAGCCATATACCCGCTTCCTTACAATAGCCGCCGTGTTGCATTCCTTTTTTTGCTTACAATCTAGTAATATTCAGCAACGAGTTATGTATATTATCCTTATCACTACGGGGCAGTTTTAGATAAATAGTTTGAAGTTAGAGCTTCCTGCTCTGTACAGGGGCACAGTTCACTGATGTATCGAGTATTGTTCGCAGGGGTTGGGTGGTTCCACCCATACCGAATTTCTGGAAAGGGTAAAGTCCAAAGTATTTCGTCCCATCAACTCACCACCTCTTACTAATTCCCTACAATATCTCACTACACGCCGCAATGTTGCATCTCTCTCACTCTTCTACCACTGTTACGACAATCAGTGTTCTTCAGAGCTCTCTCAGCGTATACCTCCTTTACGGAGAGTGGGTGGCACCCGCCTTTCAACTCATTCTCACCCCTATTCTGTCCAACTCTCTAACCCAAGAGTGAACCGATTTTCTCAGTCTTTCTTCTACTCAAAAAGTAAACTCTGGAACTCTCTCCCTCAATCTGTCTTTCCCTCATCCTATGACTTAAGCTTCTTCAAGCTCAATGTCTCCAAAGATTTTGACTCTAACTTGAATTTGGCTCGCTATTTATATATATATATATATATATATATATATATATATATATATAATTATACTGTATATATATATATATATATATACAGTATGTGATATATATATAGCCTATATATATCCTTTTGTCGTGTGAATATTTAATGATATTTAATGTTATGACTATTATGAAGTGCTTTCAAGATAAATACTAAATAGCTGCTATTGTTAACTTGAATAAAATCAAACTTGTGTATATACAGGGTGTCCCAGGAGGAAAGGTCATAACTTTGGGAAATGATAAAACAAGGTATTCTAAGCCTACAATGTTCTATAACAAAACAAGGTATTCTAAGCCTACAATGTTCTATAACAAAACAAGGTGTTCTAAGCCTACAATGTTCTATAACAAAACAAGGTATTCTAAGCCTACAATGTTCTATAACAAAACAGGTATTCTAAGCCTACAATGTTCTATAACAAAACAAGGTATTCTAAGCCTACAATGTTCTATAACAAAACAAGGTGTTCTAAGCCTACAATGTTCTATAACAAAACAAGGTATTCTAAGCCTACAATGTTCTATAACAAAACAAGGTGTTCTAAGCCTACAATGTTCTATAACAAAACAAGGTATTCTAAGCCTACAATGTTCTATAACAAAACAAGGTATTCTAAGCCTACAATGTTCTATAACAAAACAAGGTATTCTAAGCCTACAATGTTCTATAACAAAACAAGGTATTCTAAGCCTACAATGTTCTATAACAAAAAGTCCAAATCTCAACCATTACAAATATATTGAAGACTTTATGTAGTATCCTCCTCCCATCACTGTAATGGACTCTTCCATGTCAAATAGTTTCCAACTGGTCCAAAGTGAGCTAATATGTAATTTTGTAACTAGCAGAATTATAATATACTTATAATAACATGGTAACATAATTGCAGTTAGATGGAGGTGTGGTAGGCACTATATAGGACAGCTTTCCTTATGGGAAAATACATAGGAAAATACCATTTTCAACATGCAATATCTCAATACTGTTTGAAATGTGGAATATGTCTTATGGAACATTTTAGGCTTAGCATACCTTGATTTATAATTTCCCAAAGTTATGACCTTTCCTCCTGGGACACCCTGTATAGTACTGCATGAATCGAATCTATCTTATGCATACATCCGTCATAGTTCGTAAAGTTTACTAAAATAAATGCAGACAAATGCAGCGAGAGGTATACAATATGGCGCCTACGGAAGAAAAGACTGTGAACTTATCCCTTAAAAAGAAACATCTAAAACTGTTGGACTCCATTAATGCCCGAGCCAGACCCGCCCGGGATGACCTATCTACTTTATTGACCGAGTAGGTGACCGGAAAGGAGGGGGGGGGGGGGGGGGGTTGATGGTGATGATGGTGTTGATGGTGATGATGATGGTGGTGGTAATGATGATGGTGGTGGTGGTGGTAATGATGGGAGTGGTTGTGATGATAGTGATGGAAGTGATTATGAAGGTGGTGGTGATGATGGTGTTGATGGTGGTGGTGATGATAATGGTGGTGGTGGTGGTAATGATGGTAGTGGTTGTGATAATAGTGATTGAAATTGTTATGGTGGTGGTTATGGTGGTGGTGGTGATGACGGTGTTGATGGTGATGGAAGTGGTTATGGTGGTGATGGTGGTGGTTGTGATAATAGTGATTGAAATTGTTATGGTGGTGGTTATGGTTGTTGTGGTGGTGATGGGAGTGGTTGTGATGATGGTGATGGAAGTGATGATGTTGGTGGTGGTGGGAATGGTTGTGGTTATGGTGGTGGTGATCGTGGTGGTTATGGTTGTGGTGATGGTGGTGTTGGGAGTGGTTGGGCTTAAGGTGGTGGTTATGGTTATGGTGGTGATGGTGGATGGAGTGGTTGGGATGATGGGTATGGTGGTGGTGGTGAAGGGAGTGGTTGTGATTATGGTGGTGGTGGTGGTGATGGAAGTGACTGGTTATGTTTGTGGTGATGATAGTAGTTCCAATGGTGGTGGTAGGTGGTTGCAATGGCTGTGGTGGTGGTGAAAATAATGCAAGTAGCTATGTGGTTTTGGTATTTCATGGTGGTTGTATTTTCTTCATTGGTAATAATACACTCTAAGACACAAATCCTGGTCCAGTATAAATTCTCTAACAGCATAAACGAACCTCCTTCCAGATATAAACAGTATTAGGCAAAGAAGGAGATCCGATTCAATTATGGATAGATTGGAAACCTTAAGACTATGATTTGTATCGTAGAGTGTACAGTCATGAGCCATATTACCTGCACACCCATTTGAATCTATATCGAACCCAAGCAAGACAATCCAATGTTCAGCTCTATTTCAGAGGCTTCACAACTTGGCTTTAAATATTCAAGTGGGTGTGCAGGTACTATGGCTAATGACTGTACGTGTTGGTGTTGTGGTACTGTTGCCGGTTAGTAGTGGAGGTGGAGTTCTTTTTATTTGTTATAAATATTAGTTTTATTGTTTTTTAAGTAGGGGGAAGGGTATGACGGTAGTAAAAGCTAGTGGTTGTGATGATAGTGATAGTAACGGTAGCGTTGTTTGTTGTTGGGTTGTTAGTGACTATGATGTAGTAATTGCAAATTGATTAGAGAAGTATATAAGTATTTAATTTTACGGTGGTTTTGTTGGTGGTTCAAGAACACACATGAAACAAATGCCAATTTAACTAAACTCCAAGACTGAAAAAAAAATCCAACGCAGAATGTTGACCGACTGTACAATCGTGAGCCATAAAACGTTTACACCCATTTGAATCTTTGAAGATATATAAAAACAAATCTGAAGCATCTATCATATATCATAGACTACAGTAGATCTGGACTGGACACGAAAATGGAACTTTGCAGTAAGGGACCCAAAATCGGAGAACGAACTCCCAAGTTTGAACCTCGAAACCACGAAAATGTCACATTTTCGCGGTTTCTAGTTTCTAGGGGTTCGTTCTCCGATTTTGGGTCCCTTACTGCAAAGTTCCATTTTCGTGTCCAGTCCAGATCTACTGTAGTCTATGCATATATTAAATCAGTATATCATCTTTTGGTTCGGCATAGATTTATATAAGTGCGTAGCTAATATTGATAGCAGCTGTACGTACAGTACACTAGCGAACAGAGATATGTGTTAGAGAGCTTATTTTAATCATGCTATTATAGCTATTTAAGAATATATAATTATATAATCAGACTACACAGCCTGAAACAAATATTGCTGATAGTTAATTCCTGTTTGGAGTGTACTAATAACATGTAGTTATATACAGTACATAAATTAACATAATATATAGTAACCATGTAACAGTTATCTCTGTTGGCGGTTGTTCAGTCGTGAACATCTACAGTATACGGTTACACCAATTCTAGTATTTGAACCTTCAAGTCCAATTTCTGAAGCATCTTGGCTAAAATAAAGCATTGTACTGTTTCGTTTGCGTTCAATACTGATTCAAATGGGTGTCTCGCCACTACTGTTCTTGGGTGTACAGTACACAGTACACTTGGCCGCAATTCCGCGTGGGCCACCTAGTCGTAGGGTTTGGGTAAATCCGTTGTGTAGTTTATTCGCTCTGAATATAGTAAGATCTCACACTCCCCTCCCTGAATCAATCGAAGATTTTGCCCCGTA
This sequence comes from Paralithodes platypus, assembly GCA_032716605.1. NCBI lineage: Eukaryota > Metazoa > Arthropoda > Malacostraca > Decapoda > Lithodidae > Paralithodes > Paralithodes platypus. Next base: position 17,459,047 of record CM064543.1, read on the forward strand.
GATGGCGCAGCTTGATGGGAAGGGAGGGAGCTTGTCGTAGTGTTAAAAAGGGTAGGACACAATGGGAGGAGGTGACGTTTTATAACATTCAGTGACGAATGTTAAACTTATTTACTTCTACTTGTTCATACAATAATATTCCCGAAACTAATTCGTAATGAACAGTAGATTCCCTCTTTCAGTAACTGAAACGTCACTCTCAATCTCTCTCTCTCTCTCTCACTTTCTCTCTCTCTCTCTCTCTCTCTCTCTCTCTCTCTCTCTCCACCCACTTTATTGGTATGAATAAAATAATAGTACAGGTCATACTATATAATATATAACATACACCTTTTGTTAGCAAACTACAAACTAGCGACAAATTAGATTAGCAGAAGTAGTAAACTAATATTATTTAGATGAGTTACCTTTGTAGTGTCAAAATATGTCGATCTGTGGATGACTTACCTCAAGCATGAGAGTCACAGTTAATACTGAGTCGGTGGGATATTGATTACATTGATCAGGATTCATTAAGATTGGTAATATCATTATCAAGATTCTAAATTACCTGTGGCCAGAAAGAAAACTATTACATATGATCACATTGATACATTAAGCCAAATGGTTGAGGTATGACATGTCTGATTTATATATTTAACAATTAATTTACATCGAGGCAAATTTGTTGATAAAGCATTTCCCTCAGGAATATCAGTATATTTAGAGTAGCTGGCAACAGTGTTTAAACTTAGATACAAAATTCCTCTCTGTTTATGGCGATTTAAAGTCGATTTTCCTGTTCATCAAGGTAAACTACCCCTTCCCTCCCCCAAATGGATAGTTTGAGTCTCGTTTCACCTTTGTTGCTCTCTGACATTAGGTTGAAATTAGTATGGATCTTCATAAAGAGCTCCTTACCAAAACTTCTGCTGAAAATACACACTTCCTACTCGACAGGCTTACCAACATTTATCAGGGTAAATTCTATGACCTTAAGTATTCAGCTATAGTACCAATCTAATTCTTTCTGATTAACTTGCTCTATAGACGAATGCTAATAATTGATGTGTGCTAACCTAGAAACAATAAATAAATTAATTACTAAAGTATATGAAAAATCTGTTGGTATCACGGAAGAGCCAAGTCTGGTTTCTCAGAGAGAGAGAGAGAGAGAGAGAGAGAGAGAGAGAGAAGTTGCACTGTGTTAATCGATTTATGTAGTAAATATGGTATTGATAAATAATTTGTGCATTACCTTGGTAACAGTGAGACTATGAGTAACTACATGTAAACTCAGGTTATTAGATATCACAAATAGACCAGGGTATACACAGATAATATTATTCCACACATATAGTTATTTATACTGATATGTTATACTCTTTTCATGTGGTTTGTTACATATTGCCAAGTCTGATAATATAAGATAATGTGATACAGGGGGAAATATTTACCTAAAGTAAATTACCCTCGAGAATTGCAATCCACTTTTTCCCCAACACATTATTCCCTTGATCTAATTACTTTACTATGACTGTCTAATAAATATCAATTAAATACATATAATTACTGAAGTTAATTGAGTATACCTTTATAAATTGTTCATATTACCGCAAACATAATGTTTATCAACAAGGAAATTAATATTTGTCATTGTTATATTGTATTGAGCAATAATCTTGTATGATCAAGCTACACATTTATTTTGAAATTAATTGAAAAAAGCTAGATAATCGAATGAGTTACCTCGGCATATAGAAGCTTATGAAGGTGATACTTTCACGTCCACCTCCTCTCGGGAGATAAGGTTGTCTGGCAATAGATGGATATATAGATAGATAGATAGATAGATAAATCAGATTAGCGAGTTCACGAAATATGATATGACATCAAGATATGTGTGCAATGATTAACCGAAGTTGTAAGAGGAAGCATAAACAAGCGAACAGGGGATCGTCCAAAGGGATCCTAATGCATCATTCATATAAACATAACTATATTTAAGCCAATTTGTGAAATATGCTGAAAATGTGTGCAAAACTAATACAAAGTAAAGAGTAAGTAAGGCCATGCCAGTATAAAAAGAGATACAATATATAGCCTAGTACATAAATAAATTTAGCTTTATAATTTTCCACCCGTCCACGAACACAAAACCTCTATGCATTCGTGTCCCGATCGCCCTTTAAGCGCACGCACACACACACACACACACTGAAATATCCTAAATTTAGTTATTATACATTCATCCACCAGTCTAAACAATCCCACCACAACTCCTTCACCTCCACCCACCATGTTAGTCACCTCGCCACCCTTACCTCCCTCCATCCCTTAGTGACAACTATACTCTATTTTTTTCAGCTGATCGTAAATTGAATCTCTTATTAGCTGATTTCTCGATACTTAATGGAAATATATGAAATTACTATGGCTGTGTGTCATATTAATGCCAAGTTTTCAGAATAAACATCATCTTTCGCTACAAAATCTACCTTATAGCCGAGTAACACAGATAGAAACATGACAATTTACCCTCAGCTGGGAAAAAATAGACTAGAGGATAGAAAAAAGTCCGAGCTCGGAGAGGGAGAGGAAGGTGGATAATTATACATGGCCGCGTCAGTATAATGTTACTTCGTGGTGCTACTTCAAAATATATTCTTTTCAAGTTCTCATCATATTGCTGAATAAATTTCATAATGTGATTCATTAAAGGTGTAAATGGATATATATAATAGTGTTACTTTCAACATTCTGTATACCTCTTATAACCTAGAGAGAGAGAGAGAGAGACGTTTCAGTTACTGAAAGAGGGAATCTACTGTTCATTACGAATTAGTTTCGGGAACATTATTGTATGAACAAGTAGAAGTAAATAAGTTTAACATTCGTCACTGTATGTTATAGAACGTCACCTCCTCCCATTGTGTCCTACCCTTTTAACACTACGACAAGCTCCCTCCCTTCCCATCAAGCTACGCCATCTATGGGGCAAAATCTTCGATTGATTCAGGGAGGGGAGTGTGAGATCTTACTATATTCAGAGCGAACAAACTACACAACGGATTTACCCAAACCCTATGACTAGGTGGCCCACGCGGAATTGCGGCCGAGTGTACATCGGCTACACACAGTCTAGGCCACATATACATATTATACGATGTTCGAACACTTTTAGTATACCAAAATGTACACCTCCTCTTTTAACCCGTACTAACAAAGGAAAGGCAGTGATAACGCCAGATTTTGTTGTTATACTCCACTTTCATGATGTCTCTCTCCCTGATTATCTTTCTGACAATATCTCCCTCATTTTAGCACTGCCGGACTTTCTTCTCACTCGCTTTATTTCTTCCTGTCTTCTCTTAAAACTGTTATATACTTTGGCAGGGATCTCTTTATATGTCTGTCTACACACACACACACACACACACGCAGAGAGAGAGAGAGAGTAGTTATTCCAATTCCTTGAGTATTACTTTACTTCTACTGTATGTTTCATCTTCTATACTTTTGTACTATATATATTAGCTAATTTTTAGTTCAGTGTGCCATATATGTTTTTAGTTCAGTGTGCCATATATGTTTTTAGTTCAGTGTGCCATATATGTTTTTAGTTCAGTGTGCCATATATGTTTTTAGTTCAGTGTGCCATATATGTTTTTCGTCCATTTAGTAATTTGTATTCACGGTTCTTTCGTTGTAAGTCCACAGCTGACTACGTAGGATTTGATTAGGCCATTCACAAGTAAATGTTTAGCGTTCCTAATATATGTTAAACTTTTATATTTTTCTTAATAATCTTATTTGCGTTGGCTCACTAAATTTATAAATGCATTTTCTGTGAGCTGTTGATAAAGCCTATTAGCCCACATGTCAACTATAATCAAGAAGTCTAGCACCGAGGCATAATGTGTGCTTTGGTAACATTTACATATTGTGTATGATATACATTGTTTATACTTCATTCTTCCATAATGTGTTCTCCATTCGTGTTTTACTCTTCTCTACGTTGTGTACATTATATATATTGGCAACTTTACCTTTAGGGGCATTTTTAACCGATAGTTACTTATATAGTTACTTACATTTTTAACTGATTATATGATAGTTACATATATTATCATATTTGTCTTTATTTTTCGCTATCACTCTCTCTCTCTCTCTCTCTCTCTCCATCACATCCCTTCTTGCTTTCTCCTCAGAGTTTACGCTCCGCGAGAACACACATAAACTTGAAGGAGGAAGAGCATCCCTCCCCTCCTTCCTCTCCCCCGACATTCTCTCTCTCTCTCTCTCTCTCTTAAGGTTTAACAAATGTTTTCGTGTTTTGCATCAACTGGTTATTTCTTATTCCATTGTTCCATTTTCACGTTTATAATTCCAACATCTTCTCTTCTCCCACATATCCAAACACTCCCCCCTGACTCCCTTCACTATCCCATATTTTGTTCGCTTTTTCATACCCATGTTCATTCTCTCACATTTGTCCATGAAATATCACAATAACAAATGCTTGGTATCGACGTAGGTGACGTCCTAGACTGCCATCTGAAAGACCGGAGTTCGCATTCCTACTGGTCGTTATAATGGATTCCTATATTTATTTATTTATATATTGTATTTATTTATTTTTTTAATTATTCATATAGATTTCCTTTCATTTTCTAATAGTGTCTTTTTTTCCCATTCCCCCATATATCCTTCTATCCTTATATAACTCTTCTACTTTCTATATTCTCGCATCTCTTTATATTCTCCCGTTTTCTCTCAGTCTCCAATATCTTAGTTTCCCATACACTCTCTCCTTTCCCATAACCTCTAACCCCTACCCTACTTTACTATCTTCCCTCCTTTCTCGTAACCCCTCCAACTCTTGCCCTCATCTGACTCTACCCTCTCCCTCCACATTTTCTCTCTTCCTTCCACCCTAATGCACCTTCCTCATTCTCCTTCATAACCTCTCTAGCTTATACTCTCTTCTCCCACTCCTTCCTCATAATATCTCCTAACTCTACTCTATTCTCCTTCCTCATAATCTCTCCAACCTCTACTCTATTCTCCAACCTCTACTCTTCTCCTTCCTCATAATCTCTCCAATCTCTAATATCTTCTCCCCCTCCTTCCTCATAATTTCTCCAACCTCTACTCTCTATTCCTTCATCGTAACATCAACCTCTACCCTCTTCCCGTTCCTGATAATCTCTCAACCTCTACCCTAATTCACCTTCTTCCCTCTTTCCAATAATCTACCTCGTCATGCTCGTATCTCCATATCCTCTCTCCTTTGTAACCCCTCTAACCCTTAGCCTAGTTCACCTTCCCCTCTTTCCTTCCTTATAACTTGTACTCCTATCCTCTTCTCCCATTCCCCTATTTTTGCTCATAACCTGTAATCTCCCTCCCCCCCCCCCTTCTCTCCTTCCTGTCCTCTTCACTACGTTATCCCTTCTCATTACCTCTCTTCGTTTCACATAGTCTCTCTCCGTCTCTCTCTCTCTCTCTCTCACCTTCTTCTCCCTCTCCCTCATAACCTGTACAGCCATTCCCCTCTCCCGGCCCATTGCACCAAGGTCCACTTCCGGGGGGTAATTTGCGTACTGACTGCCATGCCTCCCGCTGAGTGATGGAGGATGCAGCTGCCGTGCAATGGTCATGATGGGCTCAGCTTTGCAACGTGACAGCTCTTTAGCCTTAGCTCTTGTTACTTTGATTGCAGTGTCAGTAGGCCGATTTGCTATATACGTAAGTACTCCCGTGTGTGTAGTGTTGTTGTTTAGAATACCGAAAATATCGAATACCGAATATAGAAAACTGTATGGTATGTGATTAGTTTACTAGGTCTAATGACTAATTGAACAGATGAGATGCGATGGAACTTTACAATGTGTCAACGTTTGATTGGGGGTTGACCAGTAGCGACATTGGTAGAGCGCTCGGTTTTTAACCGGGAGGACCGAGTTCGATTCTCGGCTGGTGGAGATGTTTAGGCAATCTCCTCACACCCCTTGCCCCTGTTCTGATCGCCTAACAGTAAAATAGGTCTATGCCAGGGTAAAACGGTTCCGTTCCTCGTGACCTCATCCCTAACTACTACAACAACAAAAATATATATATATATATATGTATAATAATACATTTGATTGCGTGTCTATGTCCAATTACAGTTCTGCTTACTTTATAGCAGTATGACAGTGGTCAATGTCTGTCGTTAGCCAATTATTACGTATATAACTGCCTTTATATTGATTAACTGACACACGCAGATGTAGTAACTGGACATATCGTTATATTGCGTAAGTTTATTCATGCATACCAGGCTCACATATTGGCTAGCATAGAGTAGGGTGTTGTTTCTGGGTGTGTGAAAACTTGTTCATGTCCAATACAGTTTCCTAAGCCTTTTAACATAAGCGAAAATAACACTATTTGATATAATTATATTGCATTGCTTAGTTATTGAGCTACATTTTTCAGTATGCCTTCTGTTTTTTTTTGGGAGAAACGAGCCGACGTTGTTACTTTTTGCACATCAATTAAACACGTACGTGTGCGTGCGTGTGTGTGAGCACTACACAAACTATATGCAATCGATATCGTTTAAAGGATACGATAAAAGGTGTGTTTTCTGCTTGTATGCATTCAACATGTGTGTAGGATATTATACAAATTGAAATGGAAATAATGTAGTGAATGCATAACAAAACATATCCATGTGTTATGCTTATGTATTATTTAATGGGTCTTTGCATGAATGTATGTGTATGCATGTTTGTATGTGTGAGCATGGTGTGTGTATGTTTGTGTGCTTGTGAGAATGTGTGTGTGGGGGGGGGGGGGTAGTACAAGACGCCACAAGGCTGGTTTATGTTGTCATCACTCACACTGCAAGAGGACACTGCCAATAGACCCTCCACCATCACTACTACTACCACCACCACCAGCACCACTACAACCACCAGAGAGAGATAAAAAGTGTGTGTGAGAGAGAGCGAGAGAGTGAGTGTGCATGTGTGTGAGTGAGAGTAGTACAAGAGGCCACAAGGCTGGTTTATGTTGTCATCACTCACACTGCAAGAGGACGCTGCCACTAGATCCTCCACAACCACTACTACTACTTCCACCACCAATATCTCGAATCGAATCAAATCGAAATGGTTAGAGAAAGTGGGTTTAGGGAAAGTGGGGATAGTGCAAGGATAAATTGAATGAAGTGAGTTGTAGTAGGAGAAGAAGGTGACCAGGCTAAATTGATGGGCCTGTCACACTGTCGTCCTGACCCTTCCAGACTTTAGAATGTCCGTGTGTTACGCTGGCCAGCTTGCCAGAATGTACTCGTACTCGCTAGCACTCGCCAGGGCAGTGAAATGGGCTATAATAATCGTAGAACGATGTTCTTTCTTTCTTAGTATTCATGTTGTCACAGACAGATCAGTGTTTGTCTTTATTCTTGTCTGTGACACTTGGAAGTATTTTATATCAATGATAGAGTTATAAGATATGTAGTGTGAATTGCAAGGAGAGAGAGCGAGAAGGAGCAGCGAGGTGGTAGTATGTGCGTGTGTTTGTACGTGTGCATTCCTCGCTTGGGCGGTGCCACCCGCTCGTGATTGGCCGGCGGGCCTGTCGTGTCATATGACGCCTGCTCTTCATGACGTAGTTGTCTGTGATTGGGGGCCGCTGTCTTAGCTAGGTAGTGGGGGGCTCCTTCCCGCTTGTCTCCTCAGAGCTTGGTATGTTGTGCTTGGTCCTAGACGTCCCTTGCATTCTGTCCCCAATCTAACCCTCTATACTGCTGTTTCTCTCTCTGAACTCCTTCTTTCCAATACTTCTCATCTTTATTCATTTATCCATCCCTTCTGGTTCTGCATACGACTTCCATAGTCAGCCTGTCATTTTACCAGCACCAGTTCTCACATATATGTTTTGCACTAGCTTTAGGGATTATTAGAGTCATAGTCACATGGAGTCATATCATTGGGTGCTTCTAATTATTGGGTTGTTCTTTGTTACTATTTAATGCTAGACAGTGGAGGGTATCTTTGGTCGTTGTCTGAGTTATGTATATGGTAAGTCAGAGCCTGTACGACTTCAACGGAGCTAGGTAGCCTGTAACCCTTGTACATATTTTTCCTTTGCAAGCGTAGCAGTATACAAGCGAAGGGCCTTTGCCTACTCTTGCTTGTATGCTTGCTACCTCATTTTGTTGACCTTTGTGGAGCGCCAGGGTAAGACCAGATACTTGAGATCTGGACTTACCAAGAGAGCCTCCTAGTCACTTAACGTAACATAAGGGAAATCTGTTCAGGGGAGACAGTAGGCTACGAGCATGCATGCGCTCTGCCTAGGCTCCTTGTACCTTTTTTGCCGCTTCTAGACTTTATTAGTAAGAAAGACAGCATTGTGTTTATTAACTTTAACTGCGTATGCTTTAGGAATTATTCACGTATTATTTTAGCCTAGGTTGATGCATGGTGCACAACCCAGATTGGCTGTTACTTTGGCTGAGGAAGTACTGTGTTTGAGTGGCTGTTATTAGTGCTGTCACAGAGTTGTTGCACTCCCTTGTTTTATATATATGTATCCTACTTGTTGGTGTATTTAAGATACACGCTTTGGTGTCCTGCCCCTGCATTATTTCTGTTCTATATTCGATGAGCATCTTAGAGCATCAGACGTTTTCAGAAGATTCCATATCTGTTTGCTGTAGGACTAGACTTCCAGTGTTTTCATAGAGCATTGAAGAGTTTAGTGTTGAGTTCAGACTCACACTAAAGTTAACGTAAGCATATACTCCTTTATTAAATCTTGTTATAGTTTATTTAAGCATTGTTATTACTTGAGAGCATTTTATTAACGTAAGTACTCCTGTTGTGAGTAGGCTTTGCCGTCACCTGAAAGCCTTTGTAGAAGTGCACTAAACCCAGTTAATTGATACCCCGTTATCCAGTAGATTAACTCTGGAGGGTTTAAGTGTTTTGTTCACTGGCTTAATAGTTCGAGGGTTTGGAATTAGCGTACCGTTGTTGCAGATATAGCCTATCTTCTAGTCCAATATTAAGTGCCCTTGTTTATTTCGTTGTGCCGGGTCGTAACAAATGGCGACCTTAGTCCAGTATATAGTGAACTGAATATTGCATTTTTTTTTTTTAGAAATCTTATTGCCATTTGGGGTTGAATTTATTTCTCGCAGTGTTGGCAGTGGACATTGTTTTGAGGATATATGGAACTTGTTGGAGTTTATTGGTGACCTAGTATTGCACTTAAAAACATCTTCGAATATTTTTTGTGAATAAAGCTACGCGAGAGTTTGGCTACTTTTGTCTTGACTTGGGATTTTTTGTTGTTGACTCCATCATGTCACTGGACGGGTCTGAGCATAGTGAGGGCACAGTGCGAGAGACAGGCGAGGAGGTGGAGTTGTTAGACGGCGTTCGGGTGGTGAACGATGAGGAGGATGCTCGGAGGTTTTTGGAGGAGCCTGTGACGGCAGACCGGGTGTCGGGACTGGACCGGTACGGACTGCAGTGTGTAGCCACGGTCTTAGGGTTTTCTGGTACTAGCGGTTTGTCGAGAAGTGAGCTGGTTACCTGTGTGCTGGGTGGGGTGCATGGGGGTTCGGGTGGAGTAGGAGCTGGGGCACCTTCGTCCCAGCCCCCATTCCACTCAACTCCAATCATGGCCCCCCCTCGGGTTCTGGAGCCGAGTACGTTCCCGCAGGCCGATGTCCGCTGGCGGTTGGGTATGCCTCTAGGTGACTCACGGGGTGGGTCCCCGGTAGTAGCACCCCCTCTTCAAAGTTTGTCTCCCGAGATGTTGCTTCAGCTCGAGCTCGCCAAACTTGAGCAGCGAAAGTATGAGGCTGAGTTCAGGCAGCGAGAGGTTGAGCTCGAGCAGCGGAAGCATGAGGCTGAGCTCGAGCAGCGAAAGCATAAGGCTGAGCTGTCGCTCGAGCAGAAAAAGCATGAAGCTGAGCTCAAGCAGCGAGAGGCTGAGCTCAAGTATGAGTCTGCAAGGTATTGTGCCGATGTTGACCTAGAGAAAACTCGTGTAGAGGTAACGGGGAACCGTTTCGTCCAGGGGGGTCGCCCCCATGACCAGTCCCTGTCGCATCTACTAAAGTTGGTTCCAGTGTTTGATGAGTTAGGAGTTACAGAATTCTTTCTCCGTTTTGAGAAAAAGTGCCGGGAGCACCAATGGCCCGAGGAGAAGTGGGCAGCCCTTGTTTCGTCACGATTGACGGGGAAAGCACTCAAGGCGTACGATGCTTTGCCCCTAGATTCCTGCGTGAATTATGAGGCGTTGAAAGAGGCTGTCCTGAGGGCGTATGAGTTGCAGCCAGAGACCTATAGGCTGAAGTTTAGGGCTGTTCCTAAGAGAAAGGAGAGTACTTTCCAGGAACACGCTAGAGAGCTGTCAGATGCGTTTGAGAATTGGTTAAGGTCGGAGAAGGCAACTAATTTTGATGCAGTGAAGCAATTAGGGTTGTTAGAACAATTTTTCAAATGTACTGGCAGTGACTTGACTCTTAACCTGAAAGAAAAGCAACCAAAAACTCTGCAGGAGGTGGCTGAGCTGGCTGACCTCAGGTTGTCATTGATTTGTGGGTGCGGGTCTGCACAGAGAGCTGAGGCAGGTAACAAGGGGCGTACCACTCCACCCCCCCGAATTAATGACACAACTAATTACCAATTTAAGATTACTGGTGCCAATTTTGATCCCAAGTCGAAACCCTTCCCGTTAAAGAAAGGCCAGGGCCCTTACTCACCTCAGAGGAAGTCCAAGAGCGAAGTGGAGTGTTTCAAGTGTCATGAGAAGGGGCATATTGCGCGCTCATGTCCGAGCACACCGCCTACAGCAGTGGTGTCACTAGTGAGCAACATCGGTGTGTCTTTGAGGTCTTCCGCGTTTGCCCGGGGTAATATGTCGGTTGCGAAGTCACTGTCGGTGCAGAAGCAGCAGGAGGGCTCGTCACCCGTCCGAGATGCTTTTTGCGGTCATAGGGGGCACGGCACTGTGAGGTGGGATGGTGTGGAGCATAGGCTTGAGTTGCTGCGTGATACGGGCGCTTCCCAGACACTTATTGAGAATTTCACTGGCAAGCCTATTAACGCGGCTCGGGTTGTGGTGGTTCAAGGTATTAATGCTACGCGGTCTTACCCGCTGGTCAGAGTGGAGCTTGAGATGGACGGTGTGACAAGGGAGTTGGATGTGGGTGTTGTGGTGAAATTGCCAGTTGAGGGGGTCGACCTCCTTCTCGGTAACAACTTTGCGGTGCCTACTTCCAAGGTTCCACCCTTATTCGTTGCCGAGAGGGCGGCCGACACGAGTAGGGAGGGGCAAGAGGGGCTCGAGAGATCTCAGTCCGCTCAGGTGTCACAGCCTAGCACTCAGGTTTCAGACCAGCAGAGGAAGGGTCGGAAGGAGAAAGTCAAGGCTGGTGGTCGGGTTGAGAGTTTGGACCCAGCGACACTCCTTGGTGACTCGGTACTTGCACCAAATTTGAACTCCGGAGTGGCCCCAGAACCTGTCCCCCCTAGTGACATGGTAGGGCGTGATGGCACTCCGCGACAGAATAGTTCCCAGGTGCAACTAGAAGATCTTAGTCTTGAGAGTTGTGGGAACGGGGCTATTGAACTCGATGAGGACGGGGAAGTATGTCATGTGAACCTGTTGAAGGAGTTTGTGAGGCGCCCACCTGAGCAGCCTACTGTCCCTGTGTTGGTCTGCAGCGGCCAAGGTGGAGAAGGAGAGGGGGGCAGTGAGGCACAGGTGGTGGAAAGTTGGGATTGTCATGTCTCGGCGAATCAGTGGGCAGGGAACACGAGTCAGGTGGCTGTGGAAGCGCTTGAGCACCTGCCTGAGCAGCAGTGTGCAGCGATCCAGCACCTGCTCGGTTCATACCCCACTGTTTGTGCCGAGCACCCAGGCCTCACAACTCATGCGGTGCACAATGTTCCGCTGGCAGGTCACTTGGGTGTGGGTAATCCTTTGGCCTCGTTGTTTTAGTTGTTCAAGGTGGGCGATGAGGCTTTGGCATGGTTGTCAGGTCAGGGTCGACCCATGGCTGCTAAGGGTGATGGTCAGTATCAGGACATTAAGCAGATTGGTGAGGGTAACTATGGACTAGATACGCCCGACTGTCGCATAGCCTCCCAATGCTGCCCTAGTAAAATGCAACAGCCCTACTATAGACCGACTGTGTCTGGCCGTGTCGCTGAAGGCGGTGATGCTGAGCAGGCAGATGTAGTCGCAAGGAATGCGGGGGGTTCGCATGTACGGTATCGGCGGGGAAGCATTAACACTTATGAGCTGTGGGAGTGACTGCACAGGTGGTACAGATTGTCCCTCTCATGACCTGGCTGTTTTAGGGACAGAGGTGGAGAAGGAGGGAGGCTATAGTTTAGAAACTGCGGTCCCGGCTGGGTTGTGGGAGGGCAATGAGCATGTTGTTCTTCGAGATAAGTTGCAACTCCTTGTTCCTAAGCGTCAAGAGAGTTGTTTACTAGGCTGTGGCAGTACGTCCGTATGTTTTTTTATTCTCCAGGCCTGATGTATGGGGTGGCACCCGACATGGAGGCTGGAGACAGTGCAAGGCTCAAATTGGCTCCCTACCGTATAAATCCTGCTCGACAGCCTGTTGTGAAAGCAGAGCTGGACTACATGTTGGAGAAGGGTCTGAGGGATAAGGGATATCGTGAGTGGTCGTTGCCAGTAACTTTGCAACCTGAGTTAAGTGACAAGATCCGTGTTTGTGTTGGTTGCAAGAGTGTTGGTGCATCATCCCTGACAGACGCCTATACCTTACCCAGAGTTGACGACCCCATAGACCGCATCGGGGCTGCCTCGTTTATCACTAAGATGGAAATAGTGAAAGGTTATTGGCAGGTCCCGTTGCCGGAGAGAGCGAAGAAAAGTGCCAGTCTTGTGATGGACTGGGCAGTTTATCAGTGTCAGGTGTTGTTTTGCTGCCGGAACACAAGTTGGATGCGTGGCATGTTAAGGGCACTGATAATGTTCTGGCTGATTGTTTGTCACGGGAGGGTATGTTTTAAGGAGCACCCTCGCCGTTCAGTCAGTGTTGGTTTGAGAGTGGAGAAAAATTAGGCTTGCCCCTGTAGTGCAAAGCCGCCAAAAACACTATTAAAATAATACAAAAAACTCACATAAAAACTCTTTCTTTTGATAGTATATACAGTAAGTGCAGTATGTTACAACAAGAATCTAAGACATTCTGAGTTTTTGTCTTAGTAGGCTAGGCTTGGTGAAGCTTGCTCGTTGAGCGTAATTTTGTTAAGTGATACTATTATTTTTGGGAAGTGTTGTGTAGATTGTTTTTATATAATGAAGTGTTTTATGTTTGTGATTGTGCCTTGTTTTTCACAAACTTGGGGAGTAGCTGGGTGATGTGGAGTTTGTGGGCATTCTGTCTGGTCAGATGTGGCGTTTACCTGAGGTTACAACGTCCCACATCTTTATGTTTGTGTGCTTGTGAGAGTGTGTGTGTGGGGGGGGGGGGGGTTAGTACAAGACACCACAAGGCTGGTTTATGTTGTCATCACTCACACTGCAAGAGGACACTGCCACTAGACCCTCCACCATCACTACTACTACCACCACCACCAGCACCACTACAACCACCAGAGAGAGATAAAAAGTGTGTGTGAGAGAGAGCGAGAGAGTGAGTGTGCATGTGTGTGAGTGAGAGTAGTACAAGAGGCCACAAGGCTGGTTTATGTTGTCATCACTCACACTGCAAGAGGACGCTGCCACTAGATCCTCCACAACCACTACTACTACTTCCACCACCAATATCTCGAATCGAATCAAATCGAAATGGTTAGAGAAAGTGGGGATATTGCAAGGATAAATTGAATGAAATGAATTGTAGTAGGAGAAGAAGGTGACCAGGCTAAATTGATGGGCCTGTCACACTGTCGTCCTGACCCTTCCAGACTTTAGAATGTCCGTGTGTTTCGCAAAGTATGTTACAAAGTCCTGCAAGGTTAACGGATTCATGGAAATGACGTGTCAAGGTCTCATTTCCATGACTCTGTTGACCTTACCCTGACTTTGCAGATGGATGAAGGTGTTTATCGTCTTTTGTAACATGTACAAAACAATTGGAACGGTTGGCCCTGGGTCACCGCCGTCAAAAGGGAGCCGTACGGTGGGTTACAGGAGAATTTGCCCCGAAACCAAATCGCCCCGCTCTTGGACAACGAGTTCACCCCGTTTATACCCCCCCCCCCCCCCCCCCCCACCCCACCCCCATCCCACCCCTGGAGCTTACCACTTACTTCCATACCTCCCCCAACCCCTGAGGTCTTCTGTTAGTAAAAACTGATGCAAAGAAGGAATTGAGAACATTACTCATTTGTACTCATTTGTTAGGTTAGGTTAGGTTAGGTTAGGGTAGGGTAGGGTTAGGTTAGGTTAGGTTAATTAGGTTAGGTTAGGTTAGGGTAAGGTTAGGTTAGGTTAGGTTAGGTTGGGTTCGGTTAGGTTTGGTTAGGTTAAAGAGATGAATAGAGGGGGAATTCTTCAGTACCCCTTTAGGGGGGAGAGGGGACATTAACGGGGCGAACTCGCGGCGGAGCGATTTCTCAAAGCGGGGCGAACTCGTTTCAGGGCGAATTCTCCAGTATTCGTACGGTGTGGGTGGGCCGCAATAAAGATGGCAAGAGGTCCACATGGACGGAGGGGGGTTTCCCGGCCATCTACTGTTAATCAACCGCCCTTGTGAAACCATTTTACTATCCATAAAACAAAGACGGGACAAGGATGAAAACAGATTACGTCCCTGAAATGTCATATTGGGCAGCTTGTCCCGTTTTCCGCTAGGCTTGCCAACTTCTTGGAGGGGAAAGGTCGATGCAATGTCGGGTGTATGAGCGCCAAACACCATGGTCGCAGCAAGGTCTCCCACATTTGGTACCAACCCAAAAATCTGTATATTCGTCCAAGGACGGCTAAGGTCGTGTTGACAAAGTCATGTCTGTGAACGAGGCTACTGGGCTGCAAGATTGTTTTATGAGGGTAAGCTCGATGAATGTCCTCAGCAAGGTTGGTCGGGGCAGGCGGGAAGGCTCCTCCTGTATCCATATGTGTGCATCTGTATAGTGTCTGTCCAGTACTCGATCAGCAGCAGCACCACTCTCACTACTATCTCCACCACATCAACCAGAGAGAGAAAGAGAGTTTGAGTGAGTGTGTGTGTGTGTATGTATATAAGTGAGTGAGTGAGAGAGAGTGAGGAGGTAGTACAAGAGGTCACAATGCTGGTTTATGTTGCCTTCACTCACTGCAAGAGGACACTGCCGCTAGATCCTATACACCCCTAAAACTACTATTCCTACTACTACTACTCTTACTACTGCTACTTTTATCATTACTATAACTATCACAACTACTACAACTACCACCATCACAACCACCTCCACCTCTATTACCACTTCCACCACCACTACCAGCTGCCTTCTTCCCCTTTAGCCTTATTCTATATTTTTGCTTTTTTCCTCACGCTATTCCTTCTCACCTTATTCCTAAGTATATATTATCTTCGTGTCCTTTATATTTATCTTATTAATGATCTTTCTAATGCTCTCCTTATATCTCTTGTTTGTCTTACTTCATATTTTTTGTGAACCTTTATTTCTCTTTGTCATGTATTTTCCTTTTTTTCATATTTCTCTTCACCATTTCTTTCTTCTGTTTTCTTTCTATATTTCACCTTCTCGCTTTCTGCTTTATGTTCCCATGATTGTCATATTGTTGTCTACATCTTCCACCTCCTCTTTCATCTTCCGTTTATTTGCCGTCGTCTTCCACGTAATGCTTCTCCTATACTTGTGTACCAACTGGTTTCCCATGCCCTTCATTACGCCTCTGTTTAAATCATATAGCCTTTTCCTTCCCTTATGTTGTCTTCACTTAAATCTTCCTATTTTTTACCTCCCTGATTTCTGTAGTCCCCTTTTCGTATATTCTATTCTACTATTATATCTCACTATTATTTCGACGTATCTATGGTTCGGCCATTATGACAGGTGGATACATTTAGTGAGACGGAATTGCATACAAAATTAAACTTAAAATATCTATTTATCTACCGATTTGGGTATTGTCAGTTTCTCATAACGTTAGGGTAATAACACATTCAAGTTCTTTATGCGTTTCTCGCCCACATCATTTTATCATCGAAGTTGGTATAAATATCTTCCTGTATATCTGTCATGAAACTCACATATATTAATATGTAAACGTATGCCTGAGTATATATACAGTAGTTATGGGTATTTATGTGATCTATCTATCTATTTCTTGACGCCATGATCCCCGAAGGGGTGGCCACGAACGAACCGCCCCAATGCACCTCTGTCCCCAGTCAGTCGACGCCCCTCCCCCCAACCAGCACCGCCTTCGTTCATATACTTCCTCACTCCATCCTTCCACCTCTCTTTCGGTCTATATCTCCCTCTCTGTCCCTCCACCTCGCTCTCGTACACTCTCTTAGTCATTCTCTCGCTTTCCATACGTTCCATATGGCTGGCCGAACCATCTCAAGTTATTCCTTTTCACACTTTCCAGCACATCTACCTCCACACCACACCTCCTTCTTACTTCCTCATTAGTCTGTCTATCCCTCCATGTAACTCCGCACACACTTCTTAAGTAATTCATTTCCACTGCTCTCACTCTTGGTCTGAGTCTCTCAACCAACGTCCATTCTTCGCTTCCGTAAGTCAGTGTCGGGATTACCACACTGTCATGCAAGGACTTCTTCACTTCCATACTGACCACCCTACTTCTTGTTACTGCTTTCAGCGTTCCTACAACCCTCTTCCCCTGTTGTACCCTCTCCCGCACTTCTTCATCCATAGTCCCATCTTTACTCAACACACTGCCCAGATACTTAAAAGAGTTGACGATCTCCATAGCCTGACCGTTCAGCTTCACCTCACACTCTGTGACTTCACCCCTTTCGAAGACCATAACCTTGCTCTTCCCGGCATTTACCTTCAAATTCCGTTTTTCGCACACTGTTTCAAACGCATTTACCAGACCCTGCAACTCCCATTCATTATCACTCATCAGAACTGTATCATCCGCAAACAGCAGTATAGGTAGCTTCCACTCAATTCCCTCCCTTTTCAGCGATACACCAACATCCACTGCTCTTGATAGTATTTCTTTCATGACTCCATCCATATATACAGTAAACAACCACGGGGACATCACACACCCCTGTTTCAAACCAACATTCAGGTCAAAGAACTCGCTCTGCTCACTCTCCACATGTACTGCCGCCTTTGCACCCTCATACATGCTCTTCACTGCTTTCAGCAACTTGCCATCTACTCCGTATATTCTAAGTACTTTCCACAAACCTTCTCTATCCACTCTGTCATAGGCCTTCTCCAAGTCCATAAAGACAACATACACCTTTTGCTTCTTCTCCAGATATTTCTCCACAACACAATTCAGGGTAAAAATCTGATCTACACATCCTCTTCCCTTCCTAAAACCTATGTGATATATACAGTATATATATATATATTATATATATATATATATATATATATATATATATATATATATATATATATATATATATATATATATATATAGATAGATAGATAGATAGACAGATAGCGTATATCAGTGGCTTTTTGTATACATCACACTCTGCTTTTTATTATTATTCATATATTATATGTTTTGTTGTTGTTGTTGTTGTTGTTGTTCCCCAAGCTGCCTGGCCGAACAGCCCCAAGGCCCCGAGCAAGGCCAAGGCCATAACCGAGCGCCCCCACAGAACCCTCCCTGCCGACCACAATAAAGCCTGGGTGACCGAAGGCACTCCATGGCGGGGAGCTGAGGAGGGTGTGGAAACGCCCGGGAAACCAAAGCCCCACCCAGGGCCCTGTGCCCCTCAGCAATTATGAAGAGAAAGTTGAGGGGCAAAGGAAAAATGTGACGCTTTGGCTTCCAATCTTGGTAGATCCACGTTAGAGACGCCGTCACTTGAGATCTAGAAAATATATAAGTAAAAGGAACAGTCAGAGTAAGCTATGGGTATGGCAGAGATTGCTCAGTTCTCATTCTGATAGACCAGGCCATCACAGTTACTTGTTCACTTTTTCATATTGCCTATGTTAATGGGTTTGGTAAATAGTTGATTTAGGCACTTTTTATGGTCGTGTAGATGCCTTATTGGGTACTAATTATACTAATTATTGTATGATAGTTAAAGCGAGTTGACCACCCGAAAGTTGAGTCAATGGGGTTAGTCAGGTTTGTTTAATAATCTGACAACGTCCAGTATTTGGAAACTTAAATATTTGTACTAAGAAGTTATTTTTCGGAGTCTCAACGCTTCAATCTGAGACACTGCGTTGAAAAGTCATACCTACAGAAATAAGTCTAGCGATTTTTTTTTTTCAAAATTGGAAAGAGGATCTCTCACAGCCAAAAGATTAGAACAAAATAACTAAAATGTTAGACCCTTGATTATCCTCTAGGTAGATATTGTTAAAGATTTAAGAAAAATCAGCCATAATTAAAGGGCTACCTTGGGAAGTGAGTGTTAACTTAGTAAGTAATATAAAGAGCGTCCTAGAATAGCCGAGTCATTACCTTGACTACATTTGGGGGGGCCTCATCAGCTCGCACTTCCGGCCACCTGGACCCCCGGCCGTAAACCACTTCAGATTACAAACTGTGGGCCGGAATTATGACCCCCACACCCCCTCCCAGGCCTCACCCTCCATCCTTGACCTTGTTCAAGGAGGAGATGGTAACCAGGTGCTGTAGGGGACCCGAGGTAGATTTTAACAGGTGTAAAACGAAAATATTTAAATAGAGGATATCCCTTATAGTCTATATCCTTACCATCCGTGTTACAATAGGTTGTAGTGAAGTCTACTGTTGTATCCAGTAATCTTCACCTTTGTCTTTTTGTTTTGTCTATGTTAACGTACTGTATACTATAGCATCAAGTTGCTATAGCGGCTTCTGGTATTTGATGATTTTTACCAATTTTAGAAAAGAGTTTTGATTAAATTAGCATCAGAAAAGATGTCTTACATGAGTTACAGGCTACCAAAGATATTTATAGATGTTAAAGCATATTAACAATCTAAACGCTAAGGGAAAACCTATCATAGCAATCCAGTCACATGTTCTTTGAAGCTACAGACCGACGATACTAAATGGATTTACATAGATACACTGACTAACAGACACCTTACGATCCAGCCGAGGTGGGCAGGACTCAACTCAGGTAAAGATAGCAGAACCACAAATAAAGAAGAGTGGAAGAAACCAGAAGAAAGATAGCAAAGTTGAAGGATTTCTGCCCACCCTCCTTTCTCTCAATTCAGCATCTGGTAAGTCTTATGGAATTAAAATGTTAAATATCGCTCTTGATAATCGTTCTCAGTTCCACGATACGTTTTTATTCACATTACAGACGTCCTTTCGAAGTATGCTAAAATATTGTCTCTGGATAAGTGCCTACAGTGTTCTAGGCAGTTGCTATGTTATTTGTTCTCCATTAACTTTCATATGGATGTTTTATAAGTTATTTTTCCTTTAATATTCCCACTAATCCACTCACAGCCAGAATGAAACTTAGAAGGGCGTCATCGTCCTAAAGAGATTAATCCCATGATTACGAAAGATCATTCCTGTCTCCGGAATACCTAAACCATTTCATATGTAGATTAGTTCACCTCCTATACCTCCTGTCAATACACAAACGCAATCTTCTCTATTTTCCTTTCAAAACTCTCTCTTTCTCTCTCACTCTCTCTCTCTCTCTCTCTCTCTCTCTCTCTCTCTCTCTCTCTCTCGCTCACTCTCACTCTCTCTCTCTCTCTCTCTCTCTCACACACTTTCTCTCTCTTTCAAGTATAGAAATAAGGAAATAGGCCTCACACTCTACAGAACTCTGATATGGCTTCCCCTGGAGAGTGTGCTGTTCAATTATGGCCTCCGGTGCTCGGGACATATACAGTATATAGAGCAACTGGACAGAGGACAAGCTAAGACTACAAAGCATATTCCATCGATTAGGAGACTGAGCTTTGAGGACCGGTTGAGAGCTCTCCGTTTCTTTTCGTTGGAAACACGCAGACTACGAGGTCAGCTCATTGAAGTTTTATAAATACTGTATGGGTTTGACAATGTGGATTATACCAACATGTTTAGCCTCAATGTGAGTAGAACACACAACCATGGCTGGAAGTTAGAATTGAAAAGGTTCAACATTAGTATTTGTGGAAAACTTTTTACATATAAGATCTGTCCTACCGGCAACAAACTTCCCTCGGAAGTTGTAAGCAGTTCTTCAGTAGAGCAGTTCAAGAAGTGAGTACTAAATATGTTGCACACTCTGTATATGGGTGTAGTGCACTAAACAACCTCTCTCCTTCCACTTCGAGTATCTCACCTGGCAAAGGTCTTTGAAATACTAACTATTCCTTGTAACACACACACACACACACACACACTCTCTCTCTCTCTCTTTCTTGGGTAATGGAGCGGGAGAAATGTGTATAATGCTATTGTGTGTGTGTGTGTGTGTGTGTGTGCACGTATAGTCTTCGTGTCTCTACAGTTGCCCACATGTATTCGCACACACCGTGATTTCATGTAAGAGAGGAAACATAATATGATTCTATTTTCAGCTTAGTTTGTTAGTACTCAATTCCCAAGGCCATTTGACGGTTTTATAGCAATTTAATTGTCTATATCAATCCTACTATTTATTCTTCCATACATCAACGCACATTTATGTGGACAACTGTATGTTTGCTTGTGTGTGCGTGTGCAGGCAATATACTGTATGTACTTAGTTTAGTAGGTAGTGTTGCGTGCCTCTAGATTTATATGAGGGTTTGCTTTTATATGTGTGTGTAATTCACTCACTCAAGGGGAATCCACGCAATGCGAGCTAAGCTCATTATTATCGCGCCTCCTTAACTGGGAATGTATTGCTTAAAATGCATGTTGTTAAGTGTTTATGTATCGTTGGAATGGCTGTGGATGTGTGTGTAGTCTGTATTTTAGCCAATTGGCGACATCTGAAAACAAGGCTTAGGGTTAATCTGTACGACACCATTCTCACTACGGTACCAGTCTCACCCGAAGGTTGACCAGTAGCTTAGGTTGACCAGTACGAAACCCATCTCACCTTGTAACCGATCACCAACCCCAGATGGGACGTCACAACTTCATCCGCTTATTCCAGGTTCCTATTTATACTGCTAGGTGAACAGAGGCTACACCGTTAGGAGACTTGCCCAAATGTCTTCCCCGACCGGGTCTCGAACTCGGGACCTTCTGGTTGTGAGCCAGACGCGCTATATGTTACGCCATGGGGAGGTGTGTGTGTATTTGTATGCGTGGCTCTCTTTATTTGTAAGTGGGTCATTGATTGCGTGTGGCATTGTATGTGCAATAATAAGAACAAGAATAATGTATCTTGTTTGTTCTTTTACAGTATTTTTGTGAAACACACACACACACATACCACTAATAGCACTGACTATCACTCCTAATGGTTGAAGATGACATGAGGACATTAATTATTTAAGGTTGATATTATAATGCTTTGGGGCTTGAAGATAGGATCATCTGAATCCTTCCACTGGATGAACTCTCTCTCTCTCTCTCTCTCTCTCTCTCTCTCTCTCTCTCTCTCTCTCTCTCTCTCTCTCTCTCTCTCTCTCTCCTGAGTTATAGTATACCTTCCAATATGATATACGTTCATATTGTTATCTTGTTCAGTATTAGCACTCCAGTATACTCAACTTAATTTTAAATTCTTGGTTTTCTTCTGAATTATGTTTAACATGTATGTGTTTATTGTGCATATAGTTTCTGTGTCCAATCTCCTTCATCTTCTAATACTTCCCTTCCTGTACCATTAGTTTTCCATTTCCTTCAAGCTATATTGTGTTTTCCATTTCCTTCAAGCTATATTGTGTTTTCCATTTCCTTCAAGCTATATTGTGTTTTCCATTTCCTTCAAGCTATATTGTGTTTTCCATTTTTCATCCCAATATTCTCAAAGCTTTTTGTTTTGTTACTCCAACCCACATTAATAGCAATGTTCTTACTATGCTATATATAGCAGTGTTATTACTATAGTTAATTCAGTATATGTAGGCCAAAAATATTGATCACTAACTTCAATAACTCATAAACGACTAGAGTAATCGAGCTAATATTTCGACCATTTAGGAAGAGTCAGCCAGGGAATAGGTGTGTAAATTCACAGCCCATTTGCTCTGGCTCTTTCTAAGTTACAGAGGTTAGGGATCACAATTTCTGGCCTACCTATAATGAATGGACGATAGTACGTGGATAGTATTTTGTTTTAGCTTATTAGTTTTGTTGTACATTTTCAAAATATAAAGTAAACATACAATATAATAGAAAAACAACAATTGCGTTATTGTTAATATCAAGTACGGTATGTATTGATTATATTATTACATCTAAAAAAAACAGTTGTTATTATAACCTCTTATTTGTTATATGTTTTTGTATACTAAGTAAAAGCGACACACTATAATATGTGTTGTTCATGAAGAAAAAGAAACCTTATAGCAAACATCCCGATACTCCTAGACCTAGAGACTATGAACAGATAAAATACAGCTTTAAAACATTATACTAACTAAACAAAAATATATATATATATATACATATATATATATATATATATATATATATATATATATATATATATATATATATATATATATATATATATATATAAAACAAAAAAACAATAATAAAATAAATTAATATAAACACTACACATATGCATAGAAAACAGAGTCGTTTGGTAAAGCACCGCTTTACACGCCTTCAAAGTCCAAAAGTTGCATTATAAATTGAGGTTTCATTGCTTATAATAACAAGGGAGCGCACTCGTAAAATGCAGCGAGATATCGTAAACAATCAGACATACTACGTGTGTGTGTGTGAGAGAGAGAGAGAGAGAGGGGGAGAGAGAGAATGGGGGGGGGTGAAAAAAAATAATGAAATCTCTGATTCTACGAACAAAGCGTTATAAATCGTTGAACATTACATTATCGCAGTTGGCTGCACAAAACTAAAAGGTATTTGGTAATGATCGTCATTTTAGTGAAGTAGTACGATTTGAAGAACTTTGTTATATTATTTGCTATGTACTTGCTGAAAGGTACACACCTGTTACAAAATATGTACAGTTGCTAAGGTATGAACCTGGAGCAAGTGGTGTAAGTGACAGGATTTAAGTTTCTCTCATGTATATAGATTGAAAATGTGTTTACGAGTTTACATTTTGTAATAATGTTGTTTGGAGTGGTGAGTATGACTATTAGTTTTCATTAATGCTTTGCATTTACCTGCTATGGTGGTTAAATACAGCCAACTGGTTACAGCAATTGTTCCTGGTTTATGTCTTGATAAGATACAAAGGCTTCGCGATAAACTAAATGTGCTTGAAACGCAAGGTACAGTCGCGCTAATAAGTCATGTGTCAGGTCTCATTACGTTTGGCTCGCTCGGTGCTGTATTAATGTCTGTCAGATGTTGAATAGGGTTGGTAAGTGTAGGAAAATGTTTTTATATCTCACTCGAAACGAATAAATCAAGTTTAAGACATTGCTGATACCAATTATTGATCGAAATATACTTGGTGCCGAGATATCACTTATTAGCGCGACTGTACCTGGATATTTGACAATAATTTATGTATGTGACAAAGTTCAAGTATTAGTATCAGTATTAGGATGCGTTTTCTAAGTATTTTCTGTCCATTATTAGACGATTTTACTTAGTTTCTGAAGGTCCTCGAGGAATCAAAGGGGTAATGTTTATCTCAATTAACCCTCTGACCTCCAAATTTCCTTCATAAACTGAAACAAAATTGTTCAATGATATAAAATGTAAGGGATAACTCGTACTTGTATACTGAAAGGGTTAATGTACGCACATGTTACAAAATAGGGTCATACACATTATAACACATGGCATACGGAGGCACAACATTATGCATTCTAACACTCATGCATAACACACATTTAATTAGGCCTAATATAATTCGTCCAGGTTACATTCCATATGCTAACAAAATTCAATACTTTTTCTTATCATATTACTTAATATTCCATACTTTTTCTTATCATATTACTTAATATTCCATACTTTTAAAACATCGTTTAGGTTACATTCCATATGCTAACAATAATTAATCCCTTTTCTTATCATATTACTTAATATTCCATACGTGTTGACCCTTTTGTTATAATCATGTGGCTTACATAAAACTATCGACTGCTTTTTATTATGCAGTCATCGGGTAAAACAATATTACAAATATGATCCTACGCATTGTGTACTCCGGTATAGGCAATTATTGCAAGACATTTCATTGAGCAATAGGTTGGATTTACATTGTCAACTGAGCTTAATGTAGCATGCATTATTTAACATTGATATTTGCTTACAGTAGTGTACTGTTTGCAATCAGTATAACTTGTGCAAAATATGATAAGTGAAAATTGTGTTACCTACAATTTGTTATATGCCTACGAATGTTATGCATTTTTTGTAATGTACTTATAGCCACATATTAAGGTCGTAGTCTCACTTTTAATATCAGCTATTGTTTTTATTTAAGAAAAAACGGACAATAGCGTCCTATAAACACATGAACAGTATTTTTATGTTCAATCTTGTTCATGGGCCAAATTTACATTATGTGTGCGTTTTTCTTCATATCACGATTGTCAAAAAAGTCGAAATTTGCGAAAGAGAAATGCGACTTTTAAGCGCGATTTTACCGTATACCAAACATACTTGATAACAATACGTACGGTCGACAAGGTGACATTTTTGAAATTACGTCCAGGGTGTGTGTACCTCGTGTCTTAGAATAGCGCCGGGAATATTAAAGGGTGGGGAGCGATTACAGTATAGACTCAATGGGTTGTTCTCTCTCTCTCTCTCTCTCTCTCTCTCTCTCTCTCTCAATAGCCTGATATTAGGACCAGTACACACGAACACCCGAACATGCTAACCCGCCCGTGAATTGGCGTTTCGTGGTAAAATATGAGAGATTTGTTGATTCTTTTTTGCCTTTCTTTCTTTTGGGGGTAAATATTATTAGAGGGTATTACTTGTGGAAATAAAAAGGTTCCCAGAACACGTAGCATAAAGATGTACTGTAACAAGGCATGTGTGTATGTGTGAGTTCGGATTGTGCATGTGTGTGTTCGTATTGCGTATGTGTGTGTTCGTATTGTGTATGTGTGTGTTCGTATTGCGTATGTGTGTGTTCATATTGTGTATGTGTGTGTGCGTGTGTGTGTTTGCATTGTGTATATTGTATGTGTGTGTGATTGTGTGTGTTTTCGTGGTGTGTATATGTGTGTAATAATAATAATAACATTATTAATAACGGTATACTTATTTAGAATTACAGTCAGAGACTGAAAATATACTGTACATTTGTGAATTACATATAGTTGTGCTGATGTATATTTTACTACAAAAATGTAGTCTAAACTGATACAGACGTGTGTACCATGCTGTATGTATGCACAATACGTGTACAGTTACAGTTGCCCATATACTGTACATTCTGTTCCACGTCGTGATCTTATGTATGAAAATAAAATAGTATGAATGAATTGCGAGTGTGATTTATTTTAATTATAAGGTGATTAATCAGATCAGTTAACCACTGCATAAAAAACTACACTCGTAATTCAATCATGTGCAATATATGTATATGTATAAATCACGGACAAGAACAGAACTTTGTGGAAAACTGTACGTACGCATACATGCATATGTACTTAAATGGTATATACTGTACATACATGCATATATATATATATATATATATATATATATATATATATATATATAATGTCTTATTTTTCTATGTGTATGAAGGATACAAAAGGCAGGCTGCCTGTAACGGGTGTCTCCCCTGAAGCCAAAAGGGTGACAGAGAGCCAAATTCGACCACGGCGTGGGATAAAGCGTAGGATATCATTCTGAATGACTGTGGTTCAAATCTTGCCTGAGAACTAAACATTTATTCATGTATTTCTCGCGTTTATATGCGATATTCTACATAGACATGATACATCTATGCCTGCCAGGAGGAGAATTAAATGCAATGAATTCGTCCCGAGTTGCGTGGAGCTTATTATATAGTCCTTTGTAGTGTACTCTGAAATATGGGTCCTACGACTTGGTATGGAATTAACCTTCCCAAGTAGGAATTCCCTTCTTTATATATGGGACAAATTTGGTAAGCTTTTATTTAATCACGCCGTGGCCGAGTGGATTAATGCGTAGGATATAATTCAGATTGACTGCGGTTCGAATCCTGGCTGAGGCCTAAGCATTTATCCATGTAACTCACACGTATATCACAGATATTTTATATATATATATAATAAAGATGTTGTTGTTTACGCTGTCTCTGATCTTCACCTTCATATATATATATATATATATATATATATATATATATATATATATATATATATATATATATATATATATAATGAAGGTGAAGATCAGAGACAGCGTAAACAACATCTTTATTATTTTCTATGAGGGCAAGCTTTCGGCAACTGCTACTGCCATGATCACGCCTAAAAAAAAGAACAAGATACAACACATAGTAGAAACATTGAATTATGTAAAATAATAATTATTATAATTTAACCCTTGTCTAGGGGTTGTTTTGGGCTCATTTGGGCATATTCAGGCCCTCCTGCATGATAAATCAAGCATCTGCATGAAAAAAAAAATATTTAGCAAAAGACTAGGCACTAAAAGCTTCAAAATGAGACCAGACCGATCTACGTAGCACTCGTTGTTCTCTTGCAGTGATGCCACGAACATGGGAGTTTAGCATATATCTGTATATTTTTCCCAGCTATGCTCACTACTGGCTACACTGCCGGCCTCTCGAGAACACAGGGAACATGAGTTAATGGGCGGCGGTAAGCCATGGGAGTCGGCTGTCTGGCCCGCTGTGCTCCCGGCCATTTGCACTTGATTTTAACCCTTTAAAAGCCTTAATAATGCTCCTAACTTGCTGCAAATTGGTGCACGACTTAAGTCGAGCGCCGCCAATAAGGGGTTAAAGTAATAAACTAACGCCAAATTGATCCTTATTATAAGTTGAGGTTTATACTTAATAGAATAAACGAATAGTGGAAAATACGAGTAAAGCCATAAAAACCTGTTTCTTGAAGAGTGATGTCATTCTTCAAGAAACAAGGTTTTTATGGCTTTACTCGTATTTTCCACTATTCGTTTATTCTATTAAGTATTAATCTCAACTTATAATAAGGATCAATTTGGTATTAGTTTATTACTGTAATATAATTATTATTATTTTACATAATTCAATGTTTCTAGTATGTGTTGTATCTTGTTCTTTTTTTTTAGGCGTGATCATGGCAGTAGCAGTTGCCGAAAGCTCGCCCTCATACAAAATAATAAAGATGTTGTTTACGCTGTCTCTGATCTTCACCTTCATTATAAGACTACGATTTCCTGTACACACATCAATTAAGGATATATATATATATATATATATATATATATATATATATATATATATATATATATATATATATATATATATATATATATATATATATATATATATATATATATATATATATATATATATATATACAGTATATGTGTGTGTGTTTGTGTTTTTGTGAAAGAATGAGAGAGATTTGATTTGTTGTGTTTTTGTTATAAATTATGATGTATGGCAATATATTTATGCATCATCATAAATAAATAAATAAATAAATAAAACATACAGAATCGCCACTATGAATTATGGTTTTAAATAATTTATGTTTCATCGGAATATGTAATGCCATGAGTGCTGTAATTTGACAAATATTGTATCATGTCTCTCTCTCTCTCTCTCTCTCTCTCTCTCTCTCTCTCTCTCTCTCTCTCTCTCTCTCTCTCTCTCTCTCTCTCCTTAATATCATATTATTTATAGATAGCCAAGACCTCCCAAACTTAACATGTGAAGATATGAAAAATATTACAAAGATAAGAGCGGATAAAATTACGAATAAAATAATATCAACTACCGCAGGCATACTGATTCAGAATAATGATTATATAATTGATATATACTGTACTTTAGACGATAGCAGATAGATGAAGGTATGAATTATGAGGAGCTGAAAGTATAGTGTGTCAGGAAATGTATACAATACAGTGGAGAATTGCGAAAGAAAGGGATGCTTTAGTTGAAGCTAAAAGTATGTGTAATGCATGAAGGATTAATACGCGAATACAGAAATTAAAGATAATATGGTGGTAAGAGCGAACGGTATGGGCGAATGTAAAATCAAAGATAAACTAAAATAATTTATAAGAAAATCATGTAAATTACAACGAAAAAGTCCTATAATGTGAACTATAGTATGCCGGATCAGAATGTATTGCAGATGAGTTTTATTTCCCTAACCCGCTTTCCCGGCCCCCCACATGGTACCCCGGGGAATCATGTTAAGGGGGAGGAAGAAATATAGGGGGTCTGGTTGGCGCCGCGCCTTCTGCACGGGTTGGTGTTGACTGACGGGTTCGGTGAGCCGTGGGTAATCGGTGTCACAGGAGCACCTTTTATACCAACCTTCATCGTCAATACTGGTGTGGCAGCTTTTGAGATAAACTTTCTATGAAGTTGTGTCATCTACATTAATGTATCTTCAATATTAGTATGAAAGACTCCATAAATGTTGTCTGCAAAATGTAGACCATAGAACATTGGCGATAAGTTCCCTCGTGTGATAAATCGCTAAGGCCTTTACCTTTCTTAGAATAGCTGTTTGGTAGTTCTGTAGTAGTAGTCATTATAATACTCGTACTACTAGCAGTAAATCAATGCATGTGTCACTAAGTCAATATTTTATTTCAAAATTTGACTACATAGATTAAACCGAAAACAAGAATGTTATTACGAATATGATAATTGTTTCAACATGTGATGTTCATTATGAGTATTTGTAATGCTAATAGGAGAGAGAGAGAGATTAGTTTAGTTATTCATCTGTTTAAAATACACAATATTTCCTCTGTAGTGGGTGGCTAATTATTGTGTGAAAGAAGATAAATCTATTTTACCTTTCCTGTATAATGTGCGTTCCAATGTAGGAAAGTATGATACACATAAATAGGTAATGGTAAGGTTCAAAATTCGTTCACTTGAGCGATTGCAACACTGTGTGTGTTATATTTAGTTTACATATTTGAACACCTACTACTTTCAGTGAGGGTTACTGTCATTGTTCTAATCATTATTTTTGTATATTATATGTGGTTCGGAGTTTATGATTCCCCTTCCCCATTTTTATAGTTAGAGTAGCTTATTGACTGTTTAACTTTCCTATAGTCACCGAACAACTCAACTAGTAGTCCTCTTCAACCTGTACCTCTCAACCAGCGTCACCTACCATTAGATTTGGTTAGGTTGAGGTAGGCTTGGACGTTAGGTTGCTACTGATTTGTTGAGTGTAGTTGATTTGGCACTGGTTGAGATATACTAGTTCAAATGCTCTATTGGTTGAGTTGTCCGGGAAACATGTTCAGTTACTCAGTTACCTAACATATTCCTGAAGATAAAGTAAAGTTGTAATGTTGACTTTTGCTAGTAATATAAACAAAAACGCTTGCTGCTTTTACTGGCTTGAGAAGGGATACCCATTTGCTGATGATGAGGTTAACTTAAAAATATGTATGTTTTATAGATAATTTGGACGCTCTTTATTCAACTTGTGTATTGTGTGTATTTTGTACTGTGTATCTTGAAACATTTCATTTAGGCTGTCTTGATCTGAAAAACAAAAGGATTCTACACATCCAAAGATCATTAATCACCCAAAACAGTCAATAACAATCAGAAACCACAAATATCCTCCAAAGATATACAGTATAGTCGCTAATCTTATCATCTAAAAATCTGTGTGTGATAACCCGGCTTCGAATCCTGGTGGATCATATACAGGTATATGCTTTCATTAATTTCATTGGAGGTGTTTGGTGTTGTGGTGAAATTAATATAAACTAAATTATCAAACAATATGAGTGCATAGTCAAAATAGCTAAAGACTAAAATAGCTAACCGCATTTCCCTTTATTTTTCTTTGGTTTATGTTAAGACCGTATGCCTTCCCTCTCCTGCCATCTCCCTTACACCCCCAGGCTGCCGCACCCTACATGCAAATCCACGAGTCTTAGGGAAATCCAAGAAATATATTTTAGGGATGTTCGACAAGGCTGTTAGGGTGTGTGTGTGTGTGTGTGGGAGGGAGGGGGGGAGGTAGGAGAGGTAGTGGGCGGTTACAGAGACTGAAGTATATAGGGTAGTTAGGAGAGGGAAAGAGGGGGGCTATGAAAGGGGGGCAGATAAGGGGGCGGCTAGGAGCGGAGGCTATAGTAGAGGGGGCGGTTAGGAGATGGAGTAGGAGCAGGGTCGATTATGAGAAATTTGGTTAGGAGATAAGGCAGCTAGGAGATGGGGTAACCACCCCATCCCCTCTCTCGAGAGGGGTCGAGAGAGGAAAATGAGGGAAAATAAAACGTCGTCTGCTGCTCTTTCTCTTACACCCAATAGTAATCAGTTTCCATCCAGTGACATATGGCAAGGATTCCTAAAGTTTCGAATCCTTGCCAAATGTCTCTGTAGGCCTAATATATTCTGTTTTATTCATCATATCTACTTTGTATATTGGGCAATGCACTGAATATAATTAGAGAGTAATATGTCTGTAACATTAATTAATATAGAAATGAGTGATATTTTGATGACTTCAATCTATATATTTCGATTCACTGGATGGAAACTGATTATTATTGGGTGTAAGAGAAAGAGCAGCAGACGACGTTTTATTTTCCCTCATTAGGAGAGGGCGTAAGAGAAGAGGTGGTTAGGATTGGGAGTAGAAGAAAAGGTGGGTAAAAGAGGAGGCGTTTAGAAGAGGGTTTGATTAGAAGTTACCGTAAGGAAAGAGGCGGTTGATAAGAGGGATTAACAAAAGGGATAATAAGGTGAGAGGTCGGTTAGGACAAAGGGCGGTTAGAAGAGGGGCGGTTAGGTGAGAGAGAAGGGGGAGGGAAGATGGTGGTGTGACGGAGTGGATAATAACAATGGTGGAACAATAGATAATACATCCTTCAGTAAGCTAAAACTGAAAAGCAACCGATATTATGTAACCTTTTCATTGTAATCAGTGCACCTAAACACCATACGATAAAGATGCACTCACTATAACATAAGATCTTGCATCTATTGGGTTTGATTTTCAGTATGTTCACCTTTTGACTCTTTGATGTTTGTATGTTGAGATATTCAATTGTACATAATTGGCTAGTCAGCAATGGTAATTTAGAGCATTACATCATATTCAGTGTATTCAAAGCGTTATCATCAACTTGTGCCAGGTTATGAATACACAAGATGGCGTCATAGACAAAAATCGTAGGAAATTGTATGCTGTGTGTGTCTGTGTGTTTGTTTGTTTGCATTGTAGGATTATGTGCATTTATGAGTGTCTATGTTTGTATTTATGCTTGTTCCTTTATACCTATGAGCGTATATAATATATATATATTATATTACATATATATATATATATATATTATATATATATATATATATATATATATATATATATATATATTACATATATATATATATACAATATATATACATATATATATATATATATACTTTATATATATATATATATATATATATATATATATATATATATATATGTATATATATATGTTAGTAAGCCAGGTAATACATTTTCTTTAATACATACGAGGTTGAAAGAAATGGCAATTTCTGCGTTGGAAATTTTATTATTCAAAGTTTCCAGGTCTCTGATGAGTTTTCGCTGGGTGGCAGGAAGTAGATGAATGAGATGAGCAAAATTCATGGTGGTACAGGGTTACATAAATGTACATGATGATACAGGATATACGACGCGTTTCACTGGACAACCAGCATTATCAAGTAAGGGTAGAATGATTCACGCAGGCGCACTGGATGCGGGATGGTGTTGGTCGGTTGGCGGGGTCAAAGCTGATTGGCTGCGTGGCCTAAGTTGCGTGGTACGTGTGGCGCCGGCAGAAGACGAAGCTGAAGGAGGTAGCGCGGGGGGCTACGTCAAGGGCACCGGGGGGCGAGGGGGGGGGGCGTTAGGTCCTGTAGGGTAGTTCCTTTGGCAGAAGGAAGGATCTGAAGGTCCAGAGTTTGGTTGTTGATGTTAGGATGTAAGGCTTGGATATATAACGCTTCGAGTATAGGTAATCTCCTTGGGTCACTTTCTTTATCGAGTATGGTGGTGTGTTTCTCTAACTCGTTGCGTGTGAGGTGGGGGTGGTTGGGGGTGAGATAGTGGTCTTTGATGGCTCCACCAATAGGAGACTTTTTCCCTCTGATTTTCGCCTCCTCTGATCCTCCACCCTCTATATATACCCTTCCTGTTTACACCAGCTACTGCTCCAGCAAAGGCAGTAGCTGGTTGGGTGATTGCACCCAGTACCAACATTGACCAGATGTTGCCCTAGGGGTGGGTGAAATTTCCCTGGCTTGCCACCAGGGTTCAAGTAGCCCAGGAGTGTTGAACAAACTCCATTCCCTGTCAGTTCCGTCTCACTCAGACGAAAATGAGTACCTGGATTCATGGTGGCTAAAATTAATTCAGGGGCCTGATTGGTGGCTTCCTACAACCAATCAACACACGAGACTGAGAACTTGGTTAGCCACCAGGATTGCTCAGTGGCCATTGGGCAGGCCTTCTCTCGTGTTCGCCTCGTCCCACCCATACGTTAAACTGGGTACCTGGAGTGTAAAATCGGCCTTGGCGTAGGTCGTATCACTAGGGTAAATTTGATTACTTGCTTCACCTTTCCTATATACTTCCGTCCGTCCTCACACAAGTTGGGTCAAGCCCCGACGCCTTCATCTCCTACTAAAATTAACTTCCTCACCCCCTACTACTTCCTCTGCACCAACTCTAGTATTCGAAGCATAAGAGTGATCAAATTTTTACTTGCTTCACCTTTCTTATATATACTTCCGTTCTTCCTTCCTTTTATATACACCACCACCACTCCTGCAACACCAGCTGAGACCCTCCAGAAGATCGTGGGGTCTCTTCCATAGGAGTATGGAGAGGCTGAGGCAGGTGGAGGAGCTTTGAAGATGGCTGGGTGATGCTGATATTGGGGACTTGGGCATTTCCACCGGGGTCCCACACAGCATTTCGTGTGCCCTCCTTTTGCCTGAGCCCCCAGAACACCATCAGCGGACCTCACCTTCAACGGAGTACCTCTTCCTTCACCTCAGTGGCAGTCCATCGCCAGTCGAGCAGAACACCGCCTCCAGAAAACACCAGAACATCAACCAGCCAAGCAAAACACCGCTGACTGTCACCACCACACACCATAACCTGGGACACGGCAGAACAACAACAACAAGTACCTGGGACACGGCAGAACACCTGGGGGATCCTCACACACATCATGGACCCCCCTGAACACCGCCAGAATCCCCGAATTCCACCATCATCATCTATCACCATCAACAAGTTCCTGACCAAACATCGCCAGGAACACATGAACTAAAATGATTTGACAAAAAATAAACAAATGAATAAATAAACAAAAAAATAATAATAAATAAATAAACATCCCTCAACAACAGCAAGGTGGACGGCCCACTAACTTTTTTCTTCCACTGTATTTCATCTTTCCTACTTTCTCTTCCCCCCACCCACTCTGTGGTGCCTCTCTTCACCCCCCTACCTTAAACAAAAATATATATATATATATATATATATATCATTCTACCCTTACTTGATAATGCTGGTTGTCCAGTGAAACGCGTCGTATATCCTGTATCATCATGTACATTTATGTAACCCTGTACCACCATGAATTTTGCTCATCTCATTCATCTACTTCCTGCCACCCAGCGAAAAACTCATCAGAGACCTGGAAACTTTGAATAATACAATTTCCAACGCAGAAATTGCCATTTCTTTCAACCTCGTATGTATTAAAGAAAAAGAAAACTATATATACAGTATATATATATATATATATATATATATATATATATATATATACATATACACTGTATATATATATATATATATATACAGTATACATATATATATATATACATATATATATACTGTATATATATATATAAATATATATATATATATACAGGGTGTCCCGCGAGTTTGGCAAATACTTCCAGTACTGAAAGATTATGTAATTCTAAGTAGAAAATGTTCTATAACCATATTTTTTTTCGGCGTATTTTTTTGGTATTCGGTCATTTAAATTTAACGGTTAGTGAGTGAGGTTGTGGAGGGGAGGATGATGGAGGACGATCAGTGCGCTGGTGCCACTCGGAGGAGTTTTACTTGTTATTATCTTATGAGGCCATACCTTGGTAAACTCGAATAATTCTAAACTGCTATTGTATGGGTTTGTTAAATATGATATGAAGCCTTGTACAGTAGTATTGTAATTAACAGTTACAACTGCTCTAAGCTAATGAAAAGTGGCACCAATGCAGGAGTTGTCTTGTGTCACTCAGTTCGTGCCAAGTTTAAATCTTGGACACAGGAAAACACATAACCTCATGACGTGTTTAGAATTGCTCGGGTAATAAAATGGAATATTCTAAGAATCTTTCATTAAAGTATAACTGTACAATATTGTTCATATTACATTTCTTATTCGAATTAACCACCTTACTCCATCATTGAAAGTGAAGCCTTCCCATCTAAGCTTTTTGTGCTGTTTTGGCTCTATTAGGGTGTTAATTCTTTATTCTATTTGTTCAGCTGTACCACAAACTCCATGATACATTCCTGTCACGCACATGCTGGAAATCACTGTAAAACACTTTGAAATTTGAACATCTGTTTGGGTATCTCCTCTTGTAGGCTACTCAGCAGCAACCAGCACTAACACTTCGATTGCAGAACCCATAAATATTTATCATGTCTACATATTCTATGTTAAAATAAAATAAATTTTCTTGCAGTTTTAGTATCTCAAATGATCGATAATAACAAGGGTTGTGCGTGTCCCTCCATGGTTTTATGAGTACTGGCGTGAAACTGAATGACAAACACAAACTGGAGTGGGCAACTGATGCATTGGTGCCACTTTGTATTAGCTTAGAGCAGTTGTAACTGTTAATTACAATACTACTGTACAAGGCTTCATATCATATTTGACAAACCCATTCAATAGCAGTTTAGAATTATTCGAGTTTTCAAAGGTATGGCTTCATAAGATAATAACAAGTAAAACTCCTCCGAGTGGCACCAATACTCAATACAAGAATGCACTGTACCCCTGTACAGAGCAAGAAGCTGTACAGAGGTAAAGAACCCCTTGAGGCAGTTGAGCACACCCAGCTTCTTGAAACTGAAACGGAAACTGAAAAATATTGTATTTGGTCTAAGGCATACATAGGTTGCATATTGGCTGGAAATAAACAATACAAATACAGACCAGGCCCTTTGATGAAAACTATTCATCTTAAAGAGCCTTAAATATATATAATTTTACTAACATGACTGCAGTTTTGTTTTTCTTAGTTACCTATGCATATATTTATTGGACATATAGGATCAATACATGAAGTAGAGTAGTAAGGCAGAGTAAGGTAGAGAGTTGAGGCATATGGAATAGGTGGGGCGTTGTTAGGATGGATTAGGTCATGGCTAATTGGTAGGAAGCAGAGAGTCAGCATAAATGGTACCAAGTCAGAATGGGGAGCAGTCAAAAGTGGTGTCCCCCAGGGATCGGTATTAGGTCCCCTGTTGTTTCTTATATACATAAATGACCTAGATTTAGGTATAACTAGTAGGATAAGTAAATTCGCAGACGATACTAAAATAGGGAGATCAATTGATTCAGATAGCGATATAGAGTGCCTCCAAAGGGATCTAGATACCTTACATGAATGGTCAGTAAATTGGCAGATGAAGTTTAACATTGACAAATGCAAGGTATTAAAGATAGGGAAGATGCAAACAAATGTTAAATATAAACTAGCTAATTTAGAATTAGAAAATTCAGACTGCGAGAAAGATCTAGGTGTGTTTGTTAGCAATGATTTGAAGCCTAGAAAACAGTGTATTAGCGTTCGTAATAAGGCAAACAGGATTCTCGGGTTCATCTCTAGGAGTGTGAGTAACAGAACTGCTGATGTTATCTTAAAACTTTACTTGTCATTAGTGAGACCCCATATGGATTATGCTGTCCAATTTTGGTGTCCTTATTACAGAATGGACATAGATTCATTGGAGAGAGTACAGCGTAGAATGACAAAAATGATCCATAATATTAGAAATCTTTCGTATGAAGAAAGGTTGAAGAAATTAGGTTTACATTCGTTAGAGAGACGCAGAGTTAGAGGGGATATGATAGAGGTGTTCAAGTGGGTTAGTGGGATTAACAAAGGGGACATGGCAAATGTACTAAAGCTCAGTGATAGCGAAAGAACTCGTACCAATGGTTTCAAATTAGATAAATTTCGTTTCATAAAAGATATAGGCAAGTATTGGTTTGGTAACAGAGTTGTAGACGGGTGAAATGGACTACCAAGTGCTATAGTGGGATCTAAAACTGTAGGGAGCTTTAAGATAAAATTGGATAAGCATATGGACGAGAAGGGTTGGGTGTGAAGGGAGATCAGCCGGGTTGGGCCAATCAGCGCTCTGCAGACCTCCATAATCCTGCGTTAATCTCTAACCGTTTTGGTAAGATGATCCTCAGGGTATTAGAGTGTGAAGCCTATAATTGGGCTTTGTAATGAATTGGGGTTGTGTGGGACAGGGATCTGCCTTGCTTAGGCCAATCGGCTTTCTGCAGACTCCCATTTTCTTATGTTCTTATGTAATCTAACAAGAACAGTTCAGACATTGGAAATTGAATACTTAGAACATTGACACCTTCCCTACCGTTGGTAATTATTGATAATGCTCTTCTTTAAGCTTGACTTAAAACTACCTTTCGTAGATTTGGATTTTATTTCTTCAGATACACTGTTAAATATTTTTACTCCATGGTACCGTATATTACTTTGAGATTGCCGAGACATCATTAATGGTAGTTTGAGATTATTTTGGTTTCGTAGTGGGTATCTATTGTTAGTATTAATTTCGTAGTGGGTATCTATTGTTAGTATTAATTTTGTAGTAATTATCATTGTTTATTAGTTTATGTAAGCACTTATATACAAAAGTAGCACTCTGAACCATATATATATCATTATATTTGAACATTTTTAGAGATGAAAATATATTAGCTGTGTGGTCTCTATAATTGAGGCCAGCAATAACTCTAAGGGCACGCTTTTGAACTATAACTAGTTGGTTAAGAACGCTCTTACTCGCGCCTCCCAGTGTGGCAATAAAGAAGATGACTGTACAGTATATAAGATAATAGTAAATCAGGGTAAGTGCTTCTCTATCAAGGTAATCACGAGTTAGATATAGGATTCCGCAAATTTTAGCAATTTTATTTCTCACTGAATTAATATGATCATGCCAACGTAAATGCTGCTCTAATATTACATCAAGGAATTTCGCCTTGGTGACGTACTGTACTGTACATTAGTACTACATTGTTGATTTGTATTGGAGGCAATGGGTACATAATATTTTTGTTTTTTTCAATGCAAGATCATATAACTTGATTGGTTTATATTAAGATTAGTAAACGAATGGCTCTTGTCTAATAAATTAACTCTTAATTCATTATTTACCGTGTTAATAAGATAAAAAATATCTAGGTGACTTAGGTAAAGAGTTGTATCATCGGAAAACAAAGTATACATCAGAGTTTTACTTGAATTTACTAGATCATTAATATAAATTAAAAACAGGAGTGGTCCCAAAATGGAACCCTGGGGTACACCAAAATTATTTACAAGTGTATTGGAACATGTCTGCCCAATCTTAACAAATTGTTTACGACCTGATAGGTAGCTACTGGACCAAGAATATGTTACTCTTCTTACTCCATAGTGCTGCAGTTTTTTCAAAAGGATTCGATGATCGACTGTATCGAACGCCTTGGACAAATCAAGAAAAACGCTGACAGTGTACTTGTTTTCATCGAAAGCGCTCAAGACTTTATCCGTAAAACCCAACAAAGCAGTCTCAGTTGATCGTTTAGGCCTAAAACCAAATTGATTATTTGTTAAAATATTATTTTGAGTGATGAAATTATATAGTCTGAAATATACTGTTTTTTCTAAAATTGTACTTAATGATGGAAGTACAGATATTGGTCTAAAGTTATTTGTATCATTTTTGGATCCTGCTTTGTGAATTGGGGTAATTTGTGGTGTCTTTAATGGATCAGGAAATATACCTGTTGTTAACGAAACATTACATAAGTGAGTAATAAGAGGGGCGAGTATATCAACTATTTTGGTTGTCAAGAACATGGGAATACTGTCATGTCCTGCAGCACTATTTCGTAGAGAGTTTATTATATTGTTATCTCATCTGCAGTTACGGGTGAAAAATGTAAGGTATTGTCATTAGCTGGGGTAAATAAATAGTGTAGCATGTGCGAGTCGGAACTACAGTTTGTGAAAGGGTTTACCCTATATTTGCGAAATATTCGTTAACCATATTGGGTGTTGGACCATTAACAGGATTATTCGTATTGGATTCATCCCTTTTCAGTGAGTTTCGTTTCAATACAGAGTTAATAACATTTCAAGTTTTGTTTGTGTTATTTGACGAGTCTTTCAATTTATCTTTATAATACTTACATTTAGCATTTTTTATTAGTTGACTAATTCTATTCCTAAGATTCCGATATTCATCTCCATATATTATGTTATGGGTTTGTTATAAAAAAAATCGTTGGAGTTGATTTCTTTTCTTAATAAGGGATTGGATTTCTGTTGAAATATAGGGTTTATCACTGTACTGTTCTTTTATTGATATAGTTTTTATTGGAAAATTAATGTTATGATAGTTAGAGAGTTTGTTATTGAGGAGTGAATATCATGTTGCTGCATCATTTAATTGATAGAAATTTGTCCAGTCCTCTTCGCTTATATCTCTTTTAAAATTGTCTATATTATCACTATTGTATATTCGGTATGACTTATTTACTTTATTATTGCTCATATTTTGTATTGTATGACATGAGAAAATGTGGAAATGATCCGAAAGTTCACATAAAACTGTTCCATTTACTGTGTTGGTGGATAGTTCGTTGGTCCAAATGTGGTCGAGTAGTGTTGCAGTGTTGTTGGTTACTCTAGTAGCACGAGTGATTGTATTATACAGTAGAACAAATTACTGTTGAACATAGATACTAGATCGGAGACTGGTTTGTTATTTTCTGATTGGAAAATATCTAGGTTAAAATCACCCATTAAAAAGTATATTTTGTTTTCTTGTTGTAATGCATGAAGTAGTGTACTGAAAGAGTTGAAAAACTATCTATGCTGGTATTTGGTCTACGGTAAATAACACCAACGACTATAGCTTTGGGCTGCTGCGCTATCTCGACAAACAGAGTTTCTAAATGGGGAGATTGCCAAGTAAGTTCCGGTCTGGCTTTTAATGTATGTTCAGAGCGTACATATATAATAATTCCTCCACTGTTCCTAGATACACTATTGCTAAGCATATTACAGAACGGAATACCGTACAGATGCTCAATAATTGTAGAGAGCTTGGTTTCACAAAAACCAAGGATGTAAAATTTATTTTCAATAAATGGTTTACATACATCATGGAATGAATCTAATTTTAATGGAATGCTATTAATATTTAAGCACATCAAGTTAAAATTTATATCGTTATGGTTGCTAAATAGGTTATTTAATTCACCCGGAAAATAGTTATTACATTTTGGGCTTGTTATTCTTAGGGTATTTTGTATAAAGATGTCTGGGTCATTATCTTCTAAATTTTCAACTGAGGAAAACTGGTTAAATTGTGTCAACCTAAATAAGTCGAACCAAGAACCTTTATGCAAATTATTGTTATTGGGATCTAAGATTTGAAGCAATTCAAGATCATTTATATTATGCAAAGGCAATTCCATTGAAATATATTTTAAATATTAGTTAAAAGGATTAATAAAAGGCAAAAATGTATTTACTATATTTGTGTGGGAATTGTTAGTTACTTTTTCCATTTCGAGGATACTTTCTCCCGCTACTCTTCGTGTAATGGCTGTCTAGTTCATCTTTCTTTTGTTTGTTAACGTGACTATCCTTTGCGTTGTTTCCTCTGCTCGGAGTCTCCTTTCGTGTCACAGAGGTGCCTGGTAGGGATCTAGCAAACGAATTGGGCGTTTGGCTACGTCGTTCTTGGATGCTGCTTTAGCAAGACTGGTATTATGGTCCTTCCAAGTGAGAGCAGAAGAAAAAGAGACACCAAGAATATTGAGAGAAGATGAAGGACTGATTTTTGTATTGTTGAAGAACATGGGATAGTCCGCTGGGAGTTCCGGACGGGTAGATAGATTGAGAAATTGGGTTTTGGAAGCATTAAAGACTACATGTTTTTTTTCTGCCCAAATTGGAAATAGCAGCTAGATCAGAAGATAAGTGTTGTATGGCTTCATTACGTTTGTCTTTGAGGGATTGCTGGCTGGGGCGTTCTGGGAAACTAATTGAGTAGTGTAAGGTAGAGTTGTCTGCGTATGAATGGATGGGACTGGAGGTACAGTTGAGAAGATCATTTATGAAAATGAGAAAGAGAATAGGAGATAGGACAGAGCCCTGAGGAACACCGGAGTTGATAGGATGAGGAAGTGAGCGATGGCCATCCACAACCGCAGCTATGGGACGGCCGGAAAGGAAATTAGAGACAAAGGCACAGATTGAGGGATAGAAACCGAAGGAGGATAGTTTAGAAATTAAAGATTTGTGCCAGACTCTATCGAAGGCCTTCGATATGTCTAGCCGCTAGCGCAATAGAAAGGTCTCACCGAAGTCCCGAAAGGAGAATGACCAAGAGTTAGTAAGATACGAAGGAAGATCACCAGTAGAGCGACTCCTAAGGAAGTCATGCTGGCGATCTGTGAGTAGATTATTAGAAGAGAAATGCTTATAAGAAATTTTGAAGTAAGAATAGTTTCAAAAGCTTTAGAGATGCAAGAAATGAGAGCAATTGAACGATAGTTGGAGGGTTGAGAGCGGTCACCCTTCTTTGGGACAGGTTGAATGAGAGCAAACTTCCAGCATGAAGGGAAGACGTTAGAGGAGAGACAGAGATGAAAGAGTTTGCCTAGGCAGGGAGTCAGCATGGAAGCACAGTTTTTGAGTACAACAGGAGGAACACCGTCCGGACTGTACGCCTTCTTAGTATTAAGCCCAGAGAGGGTAGAAAGTACATCTTTAGAAGAGATTACGATATTAGGCGTAAGTAGGGGAGAGGGAGGAATAGCACCGGAATCATCCAA
Organism: Paralithodes platypus; assembly: GCA_032716605.1. NCBI lineage: Eukaryota > Metazoa > Arthropoda > Malacostraca > Decapoda > Lithodidae > Paralithodes > Paralithodes platypus. Next base: position 17,500,591 of record CM064543.1, read on the forward strand.
GGTGGAGTTTCTAGCAAAAGTTTGAGCGAAGAGTTCAGCTTTGTCAGAGGAAGAAGTGATGGTTGTGTCATCAGAGTGGAAAAGGGGAGGGGAAGACGAGGAAGAAAAATGTTGGAGAGGAGTTTGGCTAGATGCCAGCAAGCTTGGAAGAGCTAGAGTTGGATAGTTCAGTGCATTTATTATTGATGAAAGAGTGCTTGGCAAGTCGAAGAACAGATTTGGCTTGATTCCGGGAAGATACATAGGAAGAATGAGATTCTTGAGTTTTAAGGCGTAGGTACTGTTTGAATGCTTCCTCCTTGTTGTGGACAGCAGTAGAACAAGCGTGAGTAAACCAAGATTTTTTTGGCATTAGACTGAGTGAAAGAAAATGGAATGTATGCTTCCATGCCCGATAGGATTACCTCGGTAATCCGTTCAGCACTCTCCGAGGGTCCCCAGCCATGGAAGCAGAAATCATTCCATGGGAAATCAAAGAAGTACTGCCACGGAGCCTCCCAGTCGGCAGCGCCAAAGTGCCACAAATACCGCCGGCTAGGAAGATCGGATGGCCGTACTGGAGACATAGGACAGGTGACAGAGATAAGTTTATGGTCGGAGGAGCCCAAAGGAGAGAAAAGATCGACAGTATAAGAAGAAGGGTTAGAAGTTAGAAACAAGTCAAGAATGTTGGGCCGATCTCCGAGGCGATCCGGAATACGGGTGGGTTGCTGAACTAACTGCTCTAGGTGATTTAGGATAGAAAAGGCATAGGCTTGTTCACCAGGTTGGTCAGTAGTGTGAGAGGAGAGCCTTGGCGGTGGTGAACGTTGAAATCTCCTAAGATGGAGACTTATGAGAAGGGAGAAATGGATAGAATGTGTTCCACTGTAGAGTTTAGATAGTCAAAGGATTTGGAAAAGACGGTAGAATTAGGGGAAAGATAGACAGGTCAGAAATATTTAGTAAGAGAATGACAGGAAAGTTTGAGCCATAAAGTTGAGAATTCAGAGGAGTCGAAATCGGGAACACGAGAGCAAGTGAGTTTGTTGTGCACGTATGCACAACATCTGCCTTTGGCTTTGAAACTAGGATAGAGGAAGTAGGAGGATACAGAGAAGGGGCTGCTGGCAGTTGCTTCAGACACCTGAGTTTCGGTGAGAAAAAGAAGATCAGGTTTGTAGGAGGAGAGATGGTGTTCAACAAAGGGAAAATTAGAGGAAAGTCCGCAAATGTTGCTAAGGTTAATAGAAAGAGTAACAGGCCGAGGTCCATGTAATTTTGCGGCGTCGTCATATATATACAGTATATATATATATATATATATATGTGTTATTTTTTTCTTTTTTGTGCGTGTGTGTGAGTGTGTGTGTATGTGTGAGTGAATAGAGGATGGGTGACGTGGGTGGAGGGAGGGGATCAGGTAGGTCATAACTCTTGCTGGTCGAGAAAGAGAACTACGGATAACCCACACTTTGTAGTCTATGCGGTAGTATATGTTCTCTCTCTCTCTCTCTCTCTCTCTTCACGTGTATCTTTTCTCTTTATTTATATTTACCTATCTTTATCTATTACATAAATTAGCCGGTATATGTCTTAAATTTGTGTGCAAATATATATATATACTGTATATACAGTATACAGTACTGATACAGTATATTGTATAACCGTAAAATTGAGTTTAATCTACAAGAAATATTATTACTTGCTTGTGTCTGTCAGTAATATTGTTTATGCCTAGTTCTGTAGTAATTAGTTAATTCACTATTTTCAGTTTAGCTAGTTAAAATGGGTCTTCAAAAGATATCAACCCTATTGGATTATTACGCCAGCACACTGTAGTCAAGAATATCGTCAGGACTGGAGCCTCTCTGCGAAAACTCCAATCCCTTGCCTCAGTTTCGCTTTGTTTTCAATTTGTAGTATATATCATGACTGAAAGAGTAAGACAGAACATTAGCATTAATAATGTTTTGTCTGAGTATTTTTTTTTATAATTATCCCCGTGTTTCCAAACCAATATAACCTAATTACTGTTCACACCAGGATCAACACACTAACTAGTAGTGTGTTGGTCCTGGTTCACACTATGATATGTACCGGTACTACAGTACATATTTTGTTCTTGATCGGGTTATATGCTAATTTCCTTATCACATCGCTTCTTCTTCCCTCACCTTCCCTGTGTATAATTCATAGTTACTGCTGCAGGTTCCTCTTGGCTTTGTTCATCGGGGTACTCAATGGTGTCCGGGTACGATTGTATATCTGGAACTTATTGTCTTGCAATTCTTCTCGTTTAGCTGGACACTTACTTCTTTGTCACATATTCTCACACTTTGTCCCTTTTCTTTGTCCGTGTGATACTGATTATCGTTCTTTGCATTAGTAATTCAATTAAATTAAATTCAAGCCTTTATTTCGTAATTAACAAATACATTAATTACATAGATATACTGTACAATATCAAAATTACATGATCCTACATGCTCACGATTACTTGCTCAAGATTATATTGATTCCACATATTTAATCGACAAATAAAAAACTGCAAGAATAGCATAACATACAATTATACCAGAAAGAATCGTGAATAACAATGACAGGAAACCGACACACACACTCATATGAAAACCTACTGTAGATGCACACACACACACACACACACATTAATAAAACATAAGTAGTAAGTCAAATTTCCAAATGAAAAGGAAAACGTATTAAAACGTAATATTTTTAAGCACAAATCTAATACAAATCAGGGTCATTGGATCTATTACAATTAGAGATATACACCCATTTAAAATATATAAGTAAAAGTATTATCTAAACCAAAGACACAAGGTGGTATAAATTTATCATTATAATCCATAAAAGAAGCATATACCACGTCTTTCCTCATGTCCCTGAAGCCACAATATTCGAGAGGTAACTATATAAATATATATATATATATATATAAATATATATATACTGTATATATGTATATATATACTGTGTATATTCAAGTGTATATTCACTTGTCCAAGCTGGGGGAGACTGTTGGGCAGCATTATGACGTAGTTGCCCAGCCCTCTATGGGATTCTGACAATTTTATGGGGGGGGGGGGATGCAGGATAACTCGGTTGGCTGTGGTGGCCTCTAGCTCCTGCTGGAAAAGAAGAGTATTTTGTAGCGCCACAAGGTGGCAGGGGTTGACATCTAGAGCGTCGTGCTGGGGCTTCTCTCGTTCGGATGGCTCCTTCTGCAGGCGGCTCGTTCCTCTAACTCCTTGGACTAATTCTCCTAGGGGAGTATGTCTTTCTGTTACTCTCTGATGATGGGATGCAGATCCTCCTGCCACTCCCCCGAGAGTAGCTCGAAGTAGTCGTTTGTCAGATTAACTACGTCCTTCAGTTCCTGCAGTTTAATGCATTCCTCGGTTTCCTCCTGTGTGGTTGGTGGCGGATTTAGGACAGTGTCTGCACATTTATCTTTTTTCTAAATTGGTCACTTGCCATTCTCACATATATCTTTCTTAAAATTTCATTTAGATCCTTAGTACCTTCCAGGGTAGGGGAAAGAGAGGGCTACTGATCATGCAGTGGTGGACTGGGAGATGGGAGAATATACTAAAGGTGAGACAAGTAATAATTTTGATCACCCCAATGCCTCGAATACTAGAGTTGGGACAGAGGAAGTAGTACGGGGTGAGGAAGTGAATTGTAGTAGGAGATGAAGGCGTCGGGGCTTGCCTCGACCTGCGTAGGGACACATTGGGATGGGAGAATATAGTAAAGGTGAGACAAGTAATCAAATTTACCCCAGGATACGACCATGCCAAAGCCGATTTTACACTCCAGGTACCCACTTTTACGTGGGACAGGGCTAACACGAGAGAAAGCCAGCCCAATGACTTATGAGCAATCCTGGTGGCTAACCAAGTTCTCATTCTCGTGTGTTTGATTGGTTGCAGGAAGCCACCAATCAGGTCCCTGGATTAATTTGAGCCACAACGAATCCAGGTACTCATTTTCGTCTGAGACGGAACTACACAGGGATTGGAGTTTGTTCAACACTCCTGGGCTACTTGGACCCTGGTGGCAAGCCAAGGAAATTTCACCCACCCCATATATGTGTGGCAACATCTGATCTGTGCTGGTACCGGGTGTTCACCCATCCAGCTACTGCTGGATGGGCCCCACAACCAACAACCCACCCAACAACTGCTGTGCTGGTACCAGGCGGTCACCCATCCAGCTACTGACCCTGCTGATCGAAACCAGCGTTGCCAACCACATAGGCCAGGGTTGGCACGTGGTGGACTGGATGGGGAGAATATAGAAATGGTCAGACACGTAATAATTTTGATCACCCCAATGCCTCGAATACTAAAGTTGGGACAGAGGAAGTAGTAGGGGGTGAGGAAGTGAATTGTAGTAGGAGATGAAGGCGTCGGGGCTTGCCCCAACCTGCGTGAGTTGTGGTTATTTGGGCTAGGAGGGAAGGACAGACAGGACGGACAGACACATAGGGATGGGAGAATATAGAAATGGTGAGACAAGTAATCAAATTTACCCCAGGATACGACCATGCCAAACCGATTTTACACTCCAGGTACCCACTTTGACGTCTGGGTGGGACAAGGCTAACACGAGAGAAAGCCAGCCCAATGACTTACGAGCAATCCTGGTGGCTAACCAAGTTCTCATTCTCGTGTTTTTTTATTTTTTGTTATTTTTTATTTTTTTTCTATGTGAATGAGGGAGGCAAAAGGCAGAACTGCCTATAGCGAGTGCCTCCCCCATAGTTGAAAGAGTAACAGGGCCAAAATCAAGGGTCGTTCGAGCCAAAATGCCTGGACACATAGAGTTTGAAGCAATTTAAGTCATAGGAAGAGGGAAAGACTGATTCTGGGAGAGAGTTCCAGAGCTCAGCTGTTGAATAGAAGAAAGTCTGAGAGTAACGTTTCACTCTTGGGTTGGAGAGTTGCGCAGAGTAGGGGTGGGATTGTGTTGCAAGACGGGTACCATGTGCCCTACGTAAAGGAGGTGGTATACACTGGGAAAGCTCTGAGGAACACTGATTATTATAGTAGCGATAGAATAGCGAGAGAGATGCAACATTGCGGCGAAGAGAGAGATTGCAGAGAGTTGGTGAGTGGACGGGAGTTAATGATACGAAAGGCCTTCCTTTCAATTTTGTTTAGGAGAGCGGTGTGAGAAGAAACTCCCCACACATGTGAACAATACTAAATACAAGGATGCACTATGCCCCTGTACAGAGCAAAAAGCTGTGCAGGGGTAAAGAACCCCCTAAGGCGGTTGAGCACACCCAGCTTCTGGGAGGCTGCCTTAGCAAGACTGGTAATATGGTCCTTCCAACTGAGAGCAGAAGAAAAAGAGACACCAAGAATATTGAGAGAAGATGAAGGATTGATTTTTGTATTGCTGAAGAAGAAGGGATAGTCCGCAGGGAGTTCCTGACGGGTAGATAGATGATGAAATTGGGGTTTGGAAGCATTAAAGGTAACAAGGTTTTCTCTGCCCCAATTGGAGATAGTAGTTAGATCAGAATTTAAGTGTTCTATGGCTTCATTCCGTTTGTCGTTGAGGAATTGCTGGCTTGGGCATTCTGAAAAACTAATGGAGTAGTGTAAGGTTGAGTCGTCTGCGAATGAATGGATGGGAATTGAGGTACAGTTGAGAAGATCATTTATAAAAATTAGAAAGAGAATAGGAGATAGGACAGAGCCCTGAGGAACACCGGAGTTTATAGGGTGAGGAAGTGAGCGATGGCCGTCCACAACCGCAGCTATGGAACGGCCGGAGAGGAAATTAGAGACAAAGGCACAGATGAAGGGATAGAAACCGAAGGAGGGTAGTTTAGAAATTAAAGATTTGTGCCAGACTCTATCGAAGGCTTTCGATATCTCTAGTGCAATAGAAAAAGTCTCACCGAAGTCCCGAAAGGAGGATGACCAAGAGTTAGTAAGATATGAAAGAAGATCACCAGTAGAGCGACCCTTAAGGAAGCCATACTGGCGATCTGAGAGCAGATTATGAGAAGAAAAATGCTTAAGAAATTTGGAAGCAAGAATAGTTTCAAAAACTTTAGAAATACAAGAGATGAGAGCAATTGGACGATAGTTGGAGGGTTGAGAGCGGTCACCCTTCTTTGGGACAGGTTGAATGAGAGCAAACTTCCAGCATGAAGAGAAGACGTTAGAGTATAGACAGAGACGAAAGAGTTTGCCTAGGTCAGGAGTCAGCACGGAAGCACAGTTTTTGAGTGCAACAGGAGGAACACCGTCCGAACCGTACGCCTTCTTAGTATTAAGCCCAGAGAGGGTAGAAAGTACATCTTTAGACGAGATTAGGATATTAGGCATAAGTAAGAGAGAGGAGGGTGGAGAGGGAGGAATAGCACCGGAATTATCCAAGGTGGAGTTTCTAGCAAAAGTTTGAGCGAAGAGTTTAGCTTTGTCAGAGGAAGAAGTGATGGTTGTGCCATCAGAGTGGGAAAGGAGAGGGAAAGACGAGGAAGAGAAATTGTTGGAGAGGTTTTTGGCTAGATGCCAGAAAGCTTGGGAAGAGCTAGAGTTGGATAGTTCAGTGCATTTATTATTGATGAAAGAGTGCTTGGCAAGTCGAAGAAGAGATTTGGCTTGATTCCGGGCAGAAACATAGGAAGAATGAGATTCTTGAGTTTTAAGGCATCGGTACCGTTTGAATGCTTCCTCCTTATTACGGACAGCAGTAGAACAGGCGTGAGTAAACCAAGATTCCATGCTTCCATGCCCGATAGGATTACCTCGGTAATGCGTTCAGCACTCTCCGAGGGTCCCCGGCCACGGAAGCAGAAATAATTCCATGGGAAATCAAAGAAGTACTGCCGGAGAGCCTCCCAGTCGGCAGCGCCAAAGTGCCACAAGCTCCGCCGGCTAGGAGGATCGGGTGGCCATACTGGAGAGATAGGACAGGTGACAGAGATAAGTTTATGGTCGGAGGAGCCCAAAGGAGAGAAAAGATCGACAGTATAAGAAGAAGGGTTAGAAGTTAGAAACAAGTCAAGAATGTTGGGCCGATCTCCGAAACGATCCGGGATATGGGTGGGTTGCTGAACTAACTGCTCCAGGTCATTTAGGATAGAAAAGACGTAGGCTTGTTCACCAGGTGGGTCAGTAGTGTGAGAGGAGAGCCATTGGCAGTGGTGAACCTTGAAATCTCCTAAGATGGAGATTTCTGAGAAAGGAGAAATGGATAGAATGTGTTCCACTGTAGAGTAGAGTTTAGATAGTCAAAGAATTTGGGAAAGTTGGGAGAGTTAGGGGAAAGATAGACAGCACAAAAATATTTAATAAGAGAATGACAGGAAAGTTTGAGCCATAAAGTTGAGAATTCAGAGGAGTCGAAATCGGGAACACGAGAGCAAGTGAGTTTGTTGTGCACATATGCACAACATCCACCTTTGGCTTTGAAACTAGGGTAGAGAAAGTAGGAGGATACAGAGAAGGGGCTGCTGGATATTGCTACAGACACCTGAGTTTCGGTGAGGAAAAGAAGATCAGGTTTGTAGGAGTAGAGATGGTGTTTAACAGAGTGAAAATTAGAGGAAAGTCTGCGAATGTTGCAGAAATTTATAGAAAGAGTAACAGGCCGAGGTCCAGGTAATTTTGTGGGGTCATCAGGGGAAGGTTGGGCGGGTGAAGGGGCATTTTGGTCCCCCCCCCCCCCTGGGGACTCCGAGGCTGGGCTAAAATTCATAATTTTGATTCAATTTTAGTGTGGAGAAATGAAGTGTGGTGTGCATGTTTGGTGCAGTGAAGTGGATAGGAGGAGGAGGTGTTTGTGAGAGCTAGCTGGATTGCTCTCAGTGTAAATGAGGCACAAAGAAAATCAGTAAGAGAGGCCAAGCAAATGAAACAGGAGTTCCAGCGACTCTTTATCACATGCCTATAACCTCACCTGGGTCTAGCCCTGATCGATTGGTGCCTACAATCTCCCCATTGATTGCAGGAAGCCACCAATCAGGTCCCTGGATTAATTTGAGCCACAACGAATCCAGGTACTCATTTTCGTCTGAGTGAAACGGAACTACACAGGGATTGGAGTTTGTTCAACACTCCTGGGCTACTTGGACCCTGGTGGCAAGCCAAGGAAATTTCACCCACCCCATGTATGTGTGGCAACATCTGATCTGTGCTGGTACCAGGCGTTCACCCATCCAGCTACTGCCGTGCTGGTACAGGGCCCCGCAACCCACCCAGCAACTGCTGTGCTGGTACCAGGCGGTCACCCATCCAGCTACTGACCAGACCCTATGCAGCTTAACCCCGCTGATCGAAACCAGCGTTGCCAACCACACAGGCCAGGGTTGCCACGTGGTTGACTCAATCAATCAATCAATGAATATAGAAAAGGTGGGTGAAGGTGAAAGAAGGGAAGTTTTTATTGGTTAAGTAGGAGAGAAAGTGGTAAAAGTGAGAGAAATAGGGTGTCGGGGCTTGACCCAACGTGCGTGAGTTGAGTAATTGGGTCGCGTCAGTATGGCTTGCCAAGAAGGGGGCTGGGGAAGGCTGCAAGATGAAGGCAGGAGATGATGGTGATGATGGTGGTGGTGAAGAAGCCGATGGTGTTATTGGTGATATTTTACGAATTCTTCCATCTTGAAGATCTTTCTGGATCTTTTTGGCTTTTTCTCTGAGCTCCTCCTGATCTTGTCCAGCTGACTTTGGAAGTTCCTAAGACGTTCTACTTGCTGTGGTGATATCCTGAGCTTGTCCAGCTGTCTTTGGAAGGTCCTAAGACCTTCTACTTGCTGTGGTGATAAAGGTTGTGATTCAGCTGCTGCATCCTCGTCTCCTTCTTCCTCGATCTTCTCCACGTCGACTATTTCTCCTATGGTGGACACAGTGTATTCAGACGACGCGGAGGAGGGGAGTGCAAACGGATGATCAATGGTGGCAGGTGCTGGAGGCGAGGCTGCTACTGGTCCGGCGATGTTGACTGCTGATGGCGGTGGTGATGCCGAAACTGCTGGAGGAGGTGGTGGTAGGGTGCTCCTATTGATTGGTTTGGAGATGTTCAGGCGTTTCCGTGGCTGCTGTCTCGGTCGTTGTTGTAGGGGAGTCTGTGGATGAGGGATCTTGGTGTTCATGTTTGGGATGGTAATAGAGGGCAAGTTGTTTGCATGAAGGAGAGCAGGAAGATACACCCTTAGGAGGTTGATGTCTCCACCAGCAAGAGCAGTGGCTGTAGTAACAATGATTTTGATGGTGGAATCCTTGTCACAAGATGGCTGGACTACTCTTGCCTTCTCCTCCCTCTTCCTGGCATGCAGCGATCCCTTCACACAGTCTCCCTTGGGTTCGGTTACTCTGTGTGCCTCCATTCCCTTCTTCCCCTTCTTGATGGCAAACTTTACCCTCTCACCATCACCTAGAGAGGGCAGAGCATGGAGTGGATTGGGGCGAGATATGTTCCTTCTGTGTATAAATATATCGCCTCCTTCCTGTTGGCTAATAAAGCCCATTCCCTTTTTATAATTAAACCATTTAACATGGCCAGCATTGTAGGTGGGGGATGCTGGGGGCATGATGGTGTTGGTGGCAAGGGATTAGAACATAAGAACATAAGAAAATGGGAGTCTGCAGAAAGCCGATTGGCCTAAGCAAGGCAGATCCCTGTCCCACACAACCCCAGTTCAATTACAAAGCCCAATTATAGGCTCAACACTCTAATACCCTGAGGATCATCTTACCAAAACGGTTAGAGATTAACGCAGGATTATGGGGGTATGCAGAGTGCTGATTGGCCCAACCGGCTGATCCCCCTTCACACCCAACCCTTCTCGTCCATATGCTTATCCAATTTTATCTTAAAGCTCCCTACCGTTTTAGACCCCACTATAGCACTTGGTAGTCCATTCCACCCATCTACAACTCTGTTGGTGGAGAGTTGTAGCCAATCAGGAGAGAGCGTGGTGGACTGAATGAATGAATGAATGAATATAGAAAAGGTGGGTGAGGGTGAAAGAAGGGAAGTTTTTATTGGTTAAGTAGGAGAGACAGTGATAATAGTGGGAGAAATAGGGTGTCGGGGCTTGACCCAACGTGCGTGAGTTGAATAATTGAGCTGGGGTTGAGTTGATTTAGTTGGAGAAGTTACTTTAGTGATTCAGGATGGCTTGCCAAGAAGGGGGCAAGGGATGGGGAGCAAGTTAATTTTGGATGGTATAAGATCGAAAGTGCTTGCATGTTTTGGGGTTGTATTTTTGGGTGGTAGTATTCGAAATGGTATAGGGGGAGGTAATTTTGGGTGGCATTGAGTCAAAAGGGGTACTGCTGGGGAAGTTTGTCAGTGGCAGAACCTGTAAGAAGGCTGTACTGTTATTATTATAGGAGTTACGTTAAAAGGTTGTTGTCTTGTACTTTGTCTGTGAAATTATACATTTTAATGGGAAGTGAAGCTAGGAATCTAGGTCAGGAGTGGTAGGGAGGCTGGACTGTGGACGAGCCGGCATGACCCACCTCCTCTACCAATCCTGATTTTAAGTGAATATTGGAATGGGTGCCTCTCTGTTGTTGGGGTGAAGGAGGTTTGACATGGGGCGGTGTAAAATTATGTTGAAAATTTGGATGAAGTTATCATGAAAGGTCTCAAGTTTTATCATTTGTTTTTCTGCTAATTGCTGCCAATAAGTATTTAGAGGGGGGATGTGGGCTAGATTGTGAAGATGTTGTGCCGTCTGGAACTCATACCACTGAGTCCCGAACATCCACCTCAGTGCTTTATTTTGTATTCTTTGATATTTTAGTTGGTTGGTAGGGGCCGAAAGTGAAATGCTGAGTGGGACGTAGCACAAAAGAGGTCTTATAAGTGCTTTGTATAAGTGAAGCTTGGTTTTTATTGAGGCATTTCTGAAACGATAGATGGTTTGTAGTGATTTTGATGCAATGGCAATGGAAGTTTGTGCTTGTTTGTGGAATCGGATGTTTTTGTCGAATGTGAGGCCGAGTACTTTGTTTGTGGGAGAGACATTTATTTGTGTGCGGTTAGGGACAGGTGCTCGGGAGTTCTGGAATAAGGGTCTTGGGCGGAGATGTCCCTTGGCAAAGTATGTGACGTGTGATTTTTGAGGATGAGCCTGAATCCGCCATTTTTGCTCCCATTGTGCTACTTTGTCAAGTTCTCTTTGAGCTTTGTTTGTCAATGCGTCTATTGTGTCTGCTCTTATTATTTGCGTCACATCGTCTGCGTACATTACTGTGAGAGAGTCATTGTGAGTGGGGTTGGGAAAGTCATTTGTGTATAGGATGTAGAGGGTAGGAGCGAGCACTGAGCCTTGAGGTACGCCTGCGTTTAGTGGAAATGAATCTGAATAAAGATTAGAAAACTTAATTTTGGCTGTTCTATTATCCAAAAAGTTGCAGAGAAGTTTCTGAGTAATTAATGGGAAGTTGAAATTTTCGCAGATTTTGTACTTCAAGCCTTCGTGCCACACTGTGTCAAAAGCTCGTTTTATGTCTTTTGTAATTAAGGCTGTCTTGTTTTTTCGTCTGGACTGTTTGTTTATGTGAAGGTAGTTTGTGATAATGTTTAGTGCTTCTTGTGTCGATCTGTGTTGTCTAAAACCAAATTGCATGTTCGTGAGGAGTCCTTCGTCTTCGAGAAATAGTCTGAGTCGGTGGTTTATGATACGTTCTAGAGTCTTCCCAAGAGTCTCAAGTAGACTAATGGGTCTGTAGTTTAGTGGATTAGTCTTGTCTTGGTTTTTCTTGGGAATGAGGATAATGGTCGCTGTCTTGAAGCAGACGGGAAAGTAGCCTGATGCCAGGATGGCGTTGTAGAGGCGAGTGAGTGCTGTTATGAAAGTGTTAGGTAGGTGCTTTACAAGGTGGTGATTAATACCCGTGGCACCAGGCGCCTTTCTCCGTGCTTTAGACAGGATGAATTTGACTTCGTCTGGCACAATGGGAGCAGTGAGTATGTTTTGAGGGTCAAGTGTGTTTAGGTTAATGTGTGTGTCATGGGAGATGTTGTCAGGGATGGTAGTGAGATGTTGTTCTATATTGCGGATGTGTTGTTCGGCAGGCCTTTCAATGGGGTGTGGGTGGTATACTTGTTGCCATGTCTGTTTAAATGTATCTGTGATAGCCCTAGGATCAGTTTGTTGCCATTAACAGTGAGGGAGGATGTTCTGGGAGTGGTATTACCTTTTAAACGTTTTATATGTTGCCAGAATTCCCAGGGCTTAGTTTTCCTGTTTTGTTCTGCTGAGTGTACTAGGTGAGTCCAGTGAGCATCATGATCAGATTGCAGGCTGTTGAGGATGTGAGTTCTGAGGTTGGAGAGATCGTAACGTACTCGGCCTGGTATGTGGTTGTGTTTGTTCTGTTCGAATCGACGACGATAGCACACTAGGAGTCGTTGTGTTCTGATGGAGGGTCTGAAAGTGTGTTTGATTTTGTATGTAGTTTTTGGGATGGTTGTGTTGGCTGCATTTATGATTTTGTTCTGTATGTTCTCAATTTGTTGGTCTATGTGTGTGTAGTGTTGTCCCTCATAGTCGTGTATGTAGTTGTCTTCTGATAAAATGTTTTTGAATTCTTCCCAGTTTGCTTGTGAGTAGTTAAAATGAGATTGACATGGGACTTGAATTGGGTTTGAAGAAATTGACATGAAAACTGGGATGTGATCTGATCCTGAAAGTGGCCCTGGGGAAATATCATGATGGAATATATTAAAAGCTTGGTTTGAAAAAATTAAGTCAGGTTTACCATTTCCGTTTGGTGTGAAAACTGTGTTGAAATCTGGGCCTTGAAAAGTTAATCTTTTGTGGTTGTGTAGTGCTAATAGTTGAATTCCACGTTGATTAATGGTATTATGTTGGAAAGCTTGGTGTCTAGCGTTAAAGTCTGCAAGTATAAGTGTAGGTGCATTGTTATTGAATAAGGTATTTAAGTCTGTGTAAGGGATGTAGGTATTGGGTCTGACATATGTGGTGGCAACTATGAGGGGTCCGAGTGTTGTGTGTGTTTTAACTGCAAGGAAATGCTTGTATGTCCAGTCTGTGATGAATTCGTGTTGAATGGTGCTTTTTATCATGATTGCAACTCCATCGTTGGCATCGCCGTCGGTCTGTCGTGTTGTGTAACCAAAGAATCTAATTTTATGTGTGTTGTACGTACAGGTGCTGTTAATTAGTATTATGTCTGGGTCATTATCTAAAATTAATTGTGTGAGTAGGTGTCTGTTATTGTAGTAGTGTCTTATGTTGAATTGGATGACTCTTAACATGATGGGGTATCGTGAAGTGAGCTATGTGTGGGGAAGTGGGGCGATGGTGGGGCCCGGGTTGGAGAGGGAGAGGATAAGGAGCGGACTCCTCCAAAAGATGGAGATTTGGAGGTAGATTTGGTGTTTTTTCTTGGGGTTTCGACTTTACGTGACTTTGACCGAGAACGGTTTAATTCAGGGGAGGATATCTCAGCTGGACTGGTGGGTTTTCGTTTTAGAGGAGATTGGGGAGGAATGGTGGGCGTTTTTGGTGTAGGAGAGGGGAGGGGAGGCATGAAGGATGTTGGGGTAGTAAGGTTAGGAAGGTCAGGGTCAGATGCATTGAGAGTTGGGTCAGTGACATTTGTGAGGGGGGGGGTTTGGGTAGGGAGATCTTGAGGTTCATTTTCAGTGGTGAGAGGGATTGACATTTCAGGGATTTCGTTGGTGCTTGGGGGTTGAGGAATAGGGGTAGTGGAGGATGAGTTGGAGGTAGAGGTTGAGGGTAGTGGAATAGGAAGAGGAGTGGCTGAGAGAGATGGATTATGAGAGTTCTTGCTATGCTGGAACCAAGACTCAGGGATCATGATGGCAGGGAGATTGTGGGCAGTCAGGCCATCATTTAGTAGCTTGTTAAACTGTGGGGTGACTTTTTGGTTCGTGAGGTGGAGTGCAACATTAACAAGGACTGAAGTTTGGGCGAATATTTCGCGGTTGAACAATGGGCCGGGAGGATTGATGTTGGGTGGGGTAGGGGGGGAGGATTGAGGGATGTGTGAGGTGCTCGCTGAAGCATATGATTTGGCAGTGACTGGGTGGGATGAGAATAAAGGACGTGTTTGGTTGGGATTGGTTGGAGTGGCCTTTGCGTTTTTTCTAGTGTCTTTTAAGACATTGAGACTGAAGGGACATTCGGCACTGATTGCAATGTGAGGGCCATTGCAGTTTGAGCATTTAAGAGTGATTGAAGAGCAGGTGGTAAATGAGTGCCCTGACTCAGCACAACGAGAGCAAGTTACTGTTTTTTGACATTGGGCTGTGGGATGTCCGTAAGCATAACAGTTATAGCACTGCCTCAGATTGATCCAGGACTCAGGGGTCAGAAAATCAGGCGGCAAAATCACATGAAATGCCTTGAGACCTGTTTTTAGAAGCTTACTGGCCTCCTGAGGGGAGGCACATCGAATTTTGAGGGCTTGACGTTGGGTTTTATATACTTCACAGACAGTGATGGAGTTTTTCTTGGAAATTTCCCTGGCAATCTCATCTTCGTCTTTGTTGAAGATGTTCTTGTCAGGGTGCAGAATTTTGACTGTACATGCAGCTTTTAGTTCTGGGGAGAGGACTAGTTCATAACCAGCAGATTGGAGTTTCTTTAGAGTGGCGGGGTTGAGATATGCATCAAGATCTTTTTGTGAAGCAAGTCTTATTTTGATTACATTGAGATTTTTGAAAACTCTGACTATTTGGGTTTGAGTGATACTAAATATGTGAGAGCCTGGGTCATCAGGGGGATTGTTAATGCATTTAAATTTAACATACAGTGCCATACTGAATCATTGGGAGAAACAAGTTTAATTTCTAACTATAAGAAAAGTGAAAATGAATGGGGAAAATAACAAGTTAGGGAGGTAGAGTTAATTGAACATTTTGATGGAGAATTTTAAAACTGTACCCAGGGGGCACCCCTATGGGATGTCCCCAGAAAAAACCTAACTCCTACCTATGTCCTTGGACTGTAGGCAAGCCTATGTCACCAGACCCTAACCTACTTGAAGTATAAACCCTACCCACTTGCCTCCTATAACCAGGGGCTAAACCCCCCCCTTCATGGCAATGCCTTCAGGGTTCGGCGTCGTACTACAAGTGGGCTTCTAATGGGCGGTAGTGGGTAATATTTAATAATTTAGAAAAGGAAAAGTAGTGGGAAAGGTTTTGGGGAAAAGATAAGAGTATAGGAAAGTAATGAGAATGGACAAGGATGATGATGAGATATGAGGTGAGATGCAGTGAGCTGATTGGCCGGGCGAGCGCAGATCGAGGGTCGATTGGAGGAGGAGAGAGAACTGATGGAGGAAGCGTTGGGGCTAGGTTTTTCTGGTCCTCAACTCGTCCATCTTCTTCTTCTACTGCTGCTTGAAGATCTCCTTTCTTCTTTCTTCTTCCTTCTTTCTTCTTTCTCCTTCCTTCTTTCTTCTTCCGCTTGTAGATGGGGGGGGGGGCTACAGGCCTGTGAGAGAGACCAGAGCGTCACCAAGTACCACCTCGATGACTTGTGTGTTCAGGGTTTATATGGCCCCGGCCTGGATAGGATGCTGGTTTGGTCAGCCTCATTGGTCCAATTACAGGCCGGGGGAGATTAGGGATCCTGCTGTGTGATCCGGTGTAGGTGGTGATGCTCGTGGTGGTGGTACGGTTTCCCTGGTCCTATTCTGCCTGACCCATCTGCCTTAGCCTCTTGCCTCTTCTTGATTTAGGCCCCTGATTGGTTAGGCAGCTCTTGAGGGTGCTGGGCGGCTCCAGTAGAAGGCACGTGAGGTGTGCTGGTGCGTCGTCTAGGTGTAGGAAGTGGATATGGCTTACGTCCACCTCCCACGAATGCACTTTCCTTTCTTTCTCGGCAATATCCTTGTGAAATCCTGGGGGCAGGTACACTTTTATATATATATATATATATATATATATATATATATATATATAATATATATATATATATATATATACTGTATATATATATATATATATATATATATATATATATATATATATATATATATATATATATATATATTTTATATATATATATATATATATTATATATATATACCGGGTATATTTTATATATATATATATATATATATATATATATATTGGGGAGGTGTAGCGGAGTGGTCTTGCCACTGGACTGGTAATCCAATGGACCCGGGTTCGAATCCCAATATGTCAATGGGAAGATATTATTGGGATGGAATTTGTGCTGTACCTAGTATCAGTGCATTGCCACAGCACACCGAAATGCCAAATAAATACCCTCATTGTTCCCTGATTAAATAGCATTGTATGAATATTCCCATATTCAAAAATATTCCTGCAGGGGGGCAATGCCTAGTGAGTTAATTGCTCAATAGGTGGCGTTCTGAGAGTGAGGGTCCGAGCCTGGGGGATGAGACTGTGAAGCACAGAGGCGGAGCAGCTTCAGATATGGAGTTGCTTCCAGCCGTGAAGCTTCGCATGTCTCACTCCCTAGACTGGAGCAAGACCTCACGGGCCTCACCGTGTTCAGCGGTAGAGTGTAAAGGCTATCATCCTATGCCCGAGAGGGAGTAGTTGGAATATAGAAAAAAAAAAAAAAAAAACAAAAAAAAAATATATATATATATACTCCCAGTCGGGATCGAACCTCCGACATTCAAAACGAGTGTTCAAGCTTTTAATCCATCACACCACGGCATGGTGTAGTGGATTAAACAAAAATCAGTATGGCCTATTTTCCCTCCAATATAAATGCTTTATTCGTTAGGAGTAAAACCAAAAATATCTTGATTGTAAATAAGAAAAAAGGCTCCTCTCCAGAGACTTAGGTGAATCCAGGGATGGATCCTTTCTCAGCCTGCTCCTTTCTTCTCTCTTTATGGTACCTCTCACACCTTTAGCTTTCCCTTTTATTTTGGTCAATTCTTTTTCCTCCCGGTTTTTCTTCTCGTCCGGTTTATTTATGCCTTTCTCCTGGCATCATTTTCTCACATAATATAATGCTGTTGTGATTTACTAGCAATTGAATAATTGTCTGAAATTTATTGTCTTGGTTCAATTTTATGTGCAACATATATATTTGTTTCGAAAATTAAGGCTATAACTGGAGCACAGTATTTATAAGTGTATATGCATTTAAACCTGTTTATGCGTGTGCATTTGTGTGTGGTTTGGTGTTTTTGAGCGTGTATGTATGTTACAACGTGTCCACTTAATCGTTTTCATACCTATTTTATATATAGCTCGTGCCCTAATCTTCATTCGTCTTTCATCTCACATTTCCTTTTCCCGCTCATCCTCCATCCTTTTTACATTCATCTTCCCTTTGTTCGCCGCGGCCAACTTCCCTCTTCGCCTAATTTCCATATCCATCTTTTTCTCCTCTCCCTCCTTCTCTCGTTTCTCCTTCAGATCTTCTTCTTCTTCCCTCTCCTTCATTTTTCCTCCTTCCCTTCATCTCGTGCCCTTCCCCTGCGTCGACTTTCATTAACCTCTCTATTAGCCCTTTTTATTCTTCGCTGTGATTCCGGGATTTCTCATTCTATTAATATTCTCGGATGCTGCTGCTCCTCCCTCTGTCTTACACGTCTTTTATTTGGCGAATGTCATTGATGTTTGCAGAATATATTAAACCGGCACGTTCTGCCTGTACCGCTACTAGATAATATTAGTATGCATGCATATTGTGTTAATTATACTTTGGTAATTAAATCATTTATTTTAATGACTTTTATCTGATACATCGTCAACAAATAATATGCTGGTGTATTCTAATAAACACTAAAGCTTATTGATAATGTGATATATATTTTTGCTTTGCTACTGGATGAAATGGATAAAGTTCCATGTTCTTACTTTTGTTTAATGACCGTTATTACGTAGATATTTACTGAATTATTAAATAACATGCTCCCTGTTTGAAATACTATTGGATAATGATATACTTATGTCTTTTTTTGTTTTTTTCGAAATGAAATTGTTTTTGGTAGTTTTTTGACATTAGATTGTTGAATGAAACTCTACTGAATAAAAATAATATGATCTTATATTAGTATTATATTAGTATATAAAGATGTTTGGCTTTGGTGGATTTGGTGTATACCTCTTGAATAAACCATCATAGTATATTATTTTAATGTCTTCACATATTCAAATAAACCATGATTATGCTTAAACCCATGGTTATTGTATTTTTCTTTTAGGAACTGTGGCTTATTGCGTGTATAATGGCTCATTTTATTAATTATGCATGTAATATATAATGTAATTTATCTTTATGTTTTATTTAAATAATAATAATTGAGATGATGGGGTTGAGCAGCCACCCTCAGATCAACGCCATAGCAGTGATCAGGGATAGCCACAAACCCCAAAGGAGAGGACACAGGAACCGACCAGCTTCTCAGGTTTTTATTCCGGAAATAAATAAGTCTACCCCTTTCTCCGGATCCGCCCATGCTCTAATTCCGGAGGAATGGGTGAGTACCCCACTTAAAGGAGTTCGAGCCCTGACCAATCCTGGGAGCCCCAGCTCCTCCAATGACAGCGGCCGACACAAAACAACACGGCCTATCACAACGCCTATCACAACGCTCCAGCAGGATTTGAACTATAGTGAGGCTATGTTTATGCTAATTAAACATCAAGAGCCTCACCAATATCGAGATAAGTGGGAACCTCAGCCACCTCTCGATAATACCTCCCCGCAAGAATGGGAATAAGTTAGGTCCAGTGATCAGTATAAAAACTATAGCCTGCACAAGAAGAAAAGCTAGATTTCAGTATGGACAGAAAATCCTCCATTACGTCACCATTGTGCCCTCTAAAAATAAGTGACCTATATCACAAGATTGAGAATCTCCGTATGTACCCATTAATATCTGACCTGTATTTTTAGACTAAGTATTACCTTCGCTATAACCATTACAACGATATCCACATGCCCCTATGAATTGAAATCCAGTAAGTTGAACATTAAAAATAAGTCGAACATAGTCTTACTTTTCCTGAAGGAAAGTAAGCAAAATACGACTGCCACCTTCTCCTGGAACACCACCAGAAGCGGGTTTACTCAATACTATTAAAGCTTCCCAGGCGTCCAACCAGGACTCACCTTCCCCTGCCCCTGGGAGAAAGGTAGTGCCCCTGATGTCCATCCCGGACCTACCTTCACCTGTACCTGCGAGAGAGGCTGTGCCCCTGACGTCCAGCCCTGCAGACTCCGAGTCCACGTCGACCAGACTCTGACTTTAGGCTACTTTCATCTTTTACCCTAAGTTTCCCTGAGTGTGTTACGTTGTTGGTTATCGTTGTAAGGTAAGGTAGAATATGCGAGTATTCCTTGTTTAAGTACGTCTAGATCTGTGCCCAAGATCTATAGTGAATTTGTGTTAATCGTGTAATTAATTAAGGTTGATCCGTACAAGTGATTAATTAAGTACGAGATATTGTTGAATTAACGCGTCCAGTGTGATCCGTACAGTGATTCTTTGAGTACGAGATAATTGTTATAACTCGTGTTCATCCTTCAGAAACTTAATATTCCCGTACGTTACATACTCATTGTTACACATATTAATTAGATTGAATACTCTCAGATGTTCCTCCATGTGTCCATTATTCTGTGTATAAACCAAGTCGAAGTCTAAGTGTATACCGTGAAGTGATTATACCTATAAATCTTCTATATACCTAGAACCTACACCCAATTTTAGTATTCTTATTATATTATTATTGCTTGTGATAAATTAAAGTATCTCTTTCCATATTTTTTAAAGTAAAGATCCCCTTACCGTTGAGTTACAAATTATTCCTTAAACTAATCATTGAGTATATCAGTTACAGTGAATATTCTAATAATACACGCTAGTCGGATTATATAATTCTTCTCACACCTCTCTAGGAATTTCGATTGATTTACACTTTGTTACACTTTGTTACACTTTGTTGTATTCCGTCCGTTAGTGACACAGTTGAGCTGGGGCTCCACTGCGACCAGGCAGCTCCCTTTCTTCCACTCTCCATTCCAGAAGTCGGTTGGAGTTGGTGCTGGGGTATCCTGGTGTTGGTGGCCGGTCCGGTATTTTGGCCAGCCACATGTCCAAGTGTTTCTTGAAGGTGTCTGAAGACACCTTGACACCTGAAGACACGTTGGTCTCCCCCTATTCCCAGTGATTTGAGTTTATGTAGAAGGATCCCATGGTCCACCTTGTCAAAAGCTTTGGCGAAATCTAGGTCATGTTCCTGAGAGGGGCTGGTATACAGTTGAACAGTCTGGTTCCATTGTATGCAAAGCTGTGATGGATCAGGGATTTGATTTTTTGTGTTGATCCCTGCGTAGTCCTCATATAGCACAGCCTCCCTCGCCTTTGGTATTGAGTCTCTTGGATGTTTGGATTTGGTACCTTTTTTTCCAAAATCTTCCAGACGTAGATGATGATGTACCTCTCCCTACGTCTTTGAAGTGAGTACAGCTGCAGCTCCTTGAGTCTCTCCCAGTAGTTAAAGTGTTGAAACCAATGGATTTTACTGGTGAATCTCCTCTGGGTGGCTTCAATTTCTGTTATTTCTCCTACTTTTTGGGGAGACCAGAGCTGAGAGCAGTACTCCAGTCGTGGTAGGACCAGTGACTTCCACAGTGTTAACATACACCTCTCATTTCTTGTGTGGAAGGTTCTCAGGATCCAGCCTGCTATTTGTTTTGCTGTTGTTGTGGCTTTGGTAATATGCTGGGAAAAAGTGGCGTCACTGCTCATATTTACTCCCAAGTCCTTCACTGTGTCCTTGGCGATAATTTCTTGCTGTCCACTTTTGTAGTTGGTGGCGTTTTGTAGTGCTCTCTTGTTCCCGTACCTTAGAAGCTCGAACTTGTCTCCGTTTAGGGCCATGTTGTTTTCTTCTGCCCACTTCAGGATTTTGTCCAAGTCTTGTTGTAGTAGCTGTGCATCATGTTGTGAGGTGATTTTCTTCATGAGACTGGTGTCGTCTGCAAACGATGAGGCTGTTGAGTGTTCCAGGTCCCTGTCGATGTCTCCTATCATGATGAGGAATAGGAGAGGTCCCAGTACTGGTCCTTGTGGTACTCCGCTGATGACCCCACCTGCTTCTGATAGGCTTCCTTGAACCGTGACTCTTTGTTTTCTGTTGGTGATGAAACTGTGGAGCCATCTTCCAAGGTCTCCCCCTATTCCCAGTGATTTGAGTTTATGTAGAAGGATCCCATGGTCCACCTTGTCAAAAGCTTTGGCGAAATCTAAATATATGACGTCTACATTTTCTCCGTCTTGAATATCCTGTAGGATTTTGTCGTAGTGTGATAGTAGTTGTGAAAGGCAGGAGCGGCCTTGTCTAAAGCCATGTTGACCCTCGTTGAATGCCTCGTTATCTTCCAGGTAGCTGACCATCTTAACTCTTATTGTTCTTTCTATGATTTTAATAAGATGTGACGTCAGCACCACCGGTCTGTAATTTTTGGCTATGCCTTTACTACCCCCTTTGTGTATTGGTGTAACAGTACCTTCTTTTAGGGATTGTGGTACATATCCAGTTTGGAGGGACTTGCTCCACAGCAGTTTTAGAGGCAAGGCTAGCTGATGTTTGCATTTTTTTAGCAGTTGGGCATGAAAGCCGTCTGGTCCTGCTGCAGAGTTTGGTCCAATCTTGTCGATGGCTGCTATTATGTCCTCGGTTGATACTGTTACCGAGGAGAGTTGATGTGGTGTCCCAGGAGCGTTGTCAAAGAAGGTCGTTGCATTATCGATTTTCTTGTCTTCATTTGGCGGGCTGAAGACACTTTCGTATTGCTGTTTGAGTATCTTGGCCATTTCGGTTGGGTCACTCTCAAGTTCGCCCGTAGGTTTTGCAAGCGGTCCTATTGTTGAGGTGTTCCTGAGTCTCCTTTTTGCGTATGCATAGAAGAATTTGCTATTTACTCGTATGTTTGCAACTGCTTGGAGTTCTTCACGTGTTCTTTGCTCTTGGTGTGACGGGATGAGTTTTCGTTCAACTTCATCGAGCTCTTCTTATAGTTTGGTGATAGCGTGCGCATGGCTGGTCTTCCTTTGCTTGGCTCTCAAGTACGTCCTTTTCTTCATTAGTATTTTTCTATCTCTGGGAATCTGTTTTATCTGCTTCCTGCTTGATTTGGGTGGTATGGTGTTTTTACAGGTCTCCAGGCATTGTTTCTGGAGGATACTGAGAGTTTCGTCGACGTTTTTATCTTCGAATAGTGCCCTCCAGTCAGTTACTGCCAGTTCTGCTCTCAGTCTGTCCCAGTCTATTTGTTTGCTGTAGAAGTTGAGATCTTTCAGAGAGGTGCAGGGGATTTGGCTTGATTCCTGTTGACATCTTCTGGGTGGTGTGGCTGGTGTGGGGGTTCTAACTTTGATGAGGCTGTGGTCGGACATTATAGTTTTTACAGTTTCGTACGAGTGTACCAGGTCGAAGTTGTTGCCAAATAGTAAGTCCAGTGTGTTGTTGCCTCTTGTAGGTTCCTCGATGTATTGCTTCATGTATGCAGTGTCCATGATAGTCATTAGCTCCTTGGCTTTAGTCATCAAGTTTACCTAGTATTTGACCTTCAAGTTAAGATCTATATATTCCTTTAGTAATATATACATTATACCTGAATATAGGTGATAATACAACGCTACCCGTTCTGCGTACTTTTAGGAACCTGTTAATCTATTCAGAACTCCTTTCATACCATTGTTGGTACTTCATTAGTGCAACTTCGTCGTGTAGAACCACTCTAGATAGCAATTTGTTTTACGCTATCTGTCCACGTAATTTTATTTGCATTCTTTCTTATTGATTCTATTTTTTGTTTTTTGTCTATATTCCAACTACTCCCTCTCGGGCATAGGCTGATAGCCCTTACACTCTACCGCTGAACACGGTGAGGCCCGTGAGGTCTTGTTCCAGTCTAGGGAGTGAGACATGCAAAGCACCTATTCACCGCTCGAACCCAACTCCATCTCTGAAGCTGCTTCGCCTCTGCGCTTCACAGTCTCACTCCCCAGGCTCGGACCCTCACTCTCAGAACGCCACCTATTGAGCAATTAACTCACTAGGCATTGCCCCCCTGTAGCATATTTTGAATATGGGAATATTCATACAGTGCTATTTAATCAGAGAACAATGAGGGTATTTTGTTTGGCATTTCGGTGTGCTGTGGTAATGCACTGAAACTAGGTACAGCACAAATTCCATCCCAATAATATCTTCCCATTTACATATTGGGATTCGAACCGGGGTCCATTGGATTACCAGTCCAGTGGCAAGACCAATCTGCCACACCTCCCGTTTACTCAATTATAATTATATGAGTAATTAATATACCTTGATACTATCCGTATATCCATTGAGAATCTGAATTCCTAATCGTGTGAATTGATTTCAGACGAAGTTATTTTTCGTATCTTGTGTGAAAGAATATTCACAATAACCCTCATATCATTGAATTCCAATTTAACTTATCTTTCCTCCCATCTTAAAGTCAACCGCCTCACCTTAATCGCCAAGTTAAGATTGCACTTAGATAAATAATTATTTTCCACCCGAGCAGTCGACCTGACCTACAGGCTAGGCCCTAGGGCTACCTTGTGACATTTACCTGTGTGGGGCTTAAGATTTTGTTGTCTCACCCCCCCAACCTTACCCGAGCGGCTGAACGATATTTCCCTCAGCTGTTCGTGTAAGTGTCATATTACTTCACGCTAGGCACTCGATTCTCATATATATTATTATCAATGAACTTATGTCTATGTGTATATCTGTCAGTGTACTTTTGTGTATTTCCCAGTTCTGCATATATATATATAACCAAGTGAATATTATTCTATTTGAGAGCCATTTGTATAAACCCTCTTACCCAATGCCATTCCATACTAGCTATTCTATATAATAGTGGAGTATAGGACCCATATTTAACTCTTATGCATTTGAATAAAGAAGAGTGTAATTTACCCTGTGTATTTATTGTGTTCTGGTTGCCTGATTGAGTATATAATGGTTATATTCACTACGCTCGATGTGTTCCTGTCGAGCAATATTCCAAGTCTAGATATCCAAAACCTGGATTGCCATTAGATAATACTGAAGCCAAGTGGATTACAACCCAGCATAATAATAATAATAATAATAATAATAATAACAGTCCCAGGTAATTGTCATTAATATTAAAACCCTTGTGTGGCATCCCCTTCTATAGACCCGTTGTACGAGGCACCCCGAGTCTACCACGGAATGGGTGGCATGATTCGCAGCAACACCGATTGTGGGGTGTTCAATCCTTACCCTCATACTACCTCTGGGGCTGACCTCGTACTCTACCCACTCACCTCATTCTTACTTCATTATATAACGAGGCCAACCTAGTTAGGAAGACTCTACAACTTAACCCTCTCCGACATATGACGCAATTTTGAGCCTATTGGGGATACTTTAAAGCCTCTGTTACCATCAGGGGTATTTAGAAACCTTTAGTTTAGTTACTTCAACCTCTGCAGTTGTCTTTGAGTTAGCTGTGGGCAGAAAACTACTTTTAGAGAGGTAATTATAAGAGTGAGAGAACTCTATTTCTTATTGCTAATTAAGCAACCTCTGCGTCATAAATGTGCGAAAGGGCTAAATCGCACGATGAACTTTGTAGGACGCATTCTGATCTTGTTGGGTTATAATAGACTTAACAACTCCTCTTCAGTACATTCTATTGGGTTTCAAGTGTGCGTAACAAGAAATACATTCTCAGCACGCTTGATCAAGGTTTGATTATAAATGCTATGTTAAAATAAATTGAGAAGAAATTTCGTTTTATTCAAGATCTGATTTGGCATTCAGTCTGTATCCATACTTAAATATACCAATCAGATTGCAAACCCTGCTACTGATCTCTATTCCAAAGCTCATATAGGATTTCCCTTTTCCTTGATATGAATAGGAATAGGTTAACCATCACGCCGTGGCAAAGTGGACACTCGTCCACTATATACATACATACATACATATATATATATATATATATATATATATAAATATATATATATATATATATATATATATATATATATATATATATATTTATATATATAGTATATATATATATATAGTAACTGTATATAACATTAATTTTCGGTCTTACATCACACCCAATTTAGGTTCAGCCCCTCGTCAAACATTACCATTAGCACTACCTAGCCTTCTGCCACGCAGACCCAAGCCATAAAAGTGTAAATGAGAAGCAATATTTGTATATTTTTTTTTTTATAAATATAAATATATAAATAACTCAACATTTCATAATTTCTGACTTATAATTCGATGCTGACACTCTCTAAGCCCTACGTATAACCCTCCCTGCATTCATATCATCAATGTAAAATACTTTTAATGAACCGATAATAAAGAAAACTATATTATTTATCGTTTTTTAAGACACCCTATTCTAATTCCAACACAAAAAAATATATATAGCTTCCATTTTGAGCCATACACCTCACCCAATTCTACAGTACTACCACCACCACTATCCAGCCCCCTGCCACTCAGCCCCCCAGCCACAAAAGTGTAAATGCCATGCAGGCCCCCCACGTATGCAAACTAGAGTCCCCTTGCCATGCACCGCGCCATAGTACACTTCAAGGGGAGAGGCGAGAATACTGGTGTTAATACTGGTAGCTACTGGGGAGGCGGGTGTACTGGTGGGTTATACTGGTAGTGGGGATGCAGGATTATTGGTGGGCTATATGGGTTAAGATTACTGGATATGGTGATTTGTTTTTTGTAATTCATGGATGAACAATAGTGAGGTTTTACTAGAAGGTGAATAAGAATGTTGGAACTAACATTGGCCTAATATACTTGATGTCAGCCTTTCCTGAGTGACAGTCGAGAATAGTTGAACGGACGAGAAGCTAGAACTGGCAAGAATACTGAAACTAACAATGGATTGAAATTTATGTGTTCTGCTTAAACTGGTGGAAGTATATAAACTAAGGGTTTATTTTTCATGGTAGGTAAGACTGGTGGTTTGCTCTGTATGGCCGATAGAGATACAAGAAGCGGTGGTGTTGGTGACTTTTAAAAGTACTGGACATTATTAAATTACAGTAACTGATTAGGATGCTGGAACGTTTTGAAAATATCGCAGCTGATTAGAATCCTGGATGTGGTGAGAGTACTGTACGTGGTGAAAATACTAAAACTAATAAGAATGCGGACAATGAGGTATATACTAGATCTGGCAACATTACTAGCACCGATAAAACTAGATTTAAGAAAAATAACACTGAACCTGACAAGCATCCCAGAACTAACAAGAATAGTGAAACAGGTAAGAATAAAGTACCTGGTGGGCGACAGCACTGGAAATGCGACATTTACTGGGTGTCCTGCGGTACTGGCTTTGTGGTACTGGACGCTGGAGCTCTTGGAAATGAATGTTGCTGGAACCTTTTGTTGGCTGCTTCATTGTCAGGTTACAGGGGGTTTTCCTCTCATTGGTATTTTATTTATTTATTTTATGTATTGAAAACTATATATTAGGACTAATTTAATCATACTGACTTTAATGAATTGAAATTATTATAAGATTAAGCAAATTTGCTTTAGCTGAACATGTCGTATATATATATATTTTTTTAATATTTATGTTGCAAAACACTTATTCACGGAAGCCTTAAATTATTACAATACGCTTGTTTTTTTAATTATTTAAATGGATTTTACGATTAGGTTTTATTCCGAGAGGTCATTCTCAAGCTGCATAACTTTAACGTAGGTAGCTGACATTAATGTTAAGCCATCATATTAAAAGTGATAATTGGACCAATAAGGTACTAAGTAATTTCATAATTGATCAGTTGCAATGATATTTGAACTCACATTTTAGATCACCCAATATAGGTTCCTTTCTAGAGTTAGGCACTTAATTTACATACGGTAATTGGAAGTTAGTGTGCTGTAGATTAATATCAAATTTAATTCTGATAACCTTTTGTTTTCTTATAGTTACTGCAAGGTAATTTTATCCCTTTCAGTATTCGAGGACGTGTTTCTTTAATTTATTTTGGATATCATTAGACGATTATATTCAGCTTAGCAAGGAATTATCAGATAATTCATTAGTATAGTTTGTGCTCTTTTGATTTCTAGAAATCCTACCTAAGCTGCATACAATCGTCTAATAATAGGCAGAATAAAATGAAGAAAGGCGTCATCGTATGCTGAGAGGGGTTTGCATCTTACGAAGAGTCTCTTATAATAAAATATTAGGAAGGCATCTTTATGATTTACGATCTCTCACTCTATAGTTTCAAACTAAGCTTCTCGCCGAGAGTTTGTCGCCTAATGTGCATGAATTATTAACATATTTTAATGTTATCATGATAATATACCAACAAGATTAACCCCCTGACTTGTATAGACGTTTCTTGTGAGCTAAATCAAATTATTTGGCGGGAGCAAGAAAGAACTCCGATTTAAAGGGTTATATGAGCCTGAACTAAAACTAAATTACACAAAGAGGTCCTTCCTAAGTTCACAAAAACAAAACTTCACATTAACGATATAATTAGGATTATAACTTTAATGTTTAATTGTAATTGTAATTAACAACAGACCGTTAGTTATTACATAAATTTACATATAATGATAAAGGAGTATAGGTTTAGCATTCTTAGGAACTCATTGAAAATCGAAATTGATTGTTATATACGAGACTACATTCTAGAGCACCACCCAGCCAAGCTTGCCTCTACGAGCTAGTTATACCCCTCTCCCTCCTTCCTCAAGTGTCAGCCCGTCCCCCTGGCTACCAAGTTCTCACATTAATTCAGTTAAGAGGGATTTGTGGAGACTATTAGCATATTTTGATTAATTATGCCTAACGAGGTTCCTCCCTGTCAACAACTTTTGCTTCTCCCTTCCTCCCCCACCCAATTCCAGTTAACTCCCCTCTTTCTCCCCATCTAACAACGCCCCCTTCAGGTTTACTCTCCCTACTCAACACTGCTTAAACCTTAGTTTTCCCCACTCATTACCTTCTTTATCGCTCCATTCCCTTCCCCTTTCAAAGCCCCCTTCTACTCCCCACGTTATGTACACTGTTCCCCATACATGGCCCCTTCCCCCTACCAATTAGCCAATTCCCCCCCCCCCCCCCCCCAATCTCTCCATAATATGCTTCTTTCTCTGTTCGCCATAGTGGCCCTCTCCTCGACTCCTCCCCATCGAGTCCCCCCCCCCCCAACCTCCCTACATTTTCGCCCCACTCTCCCTATCCGATGCCCCTTTTCTCCCCCGTTCCACTCTCTCTCCTTTAAGACATTAATTTTGGTCTATCTCCTCTCAATTTAAAGACACTCTTATGGATTATGAAGTGAGACGAGAACTTATGTTATCCCTTTACCTCATTATTCTTGGATCCGCAGCAGATTTTGTTTTCTGCGTCAGTCTTATTGATTGGCTATTTAGGAACGTATATAGTCGCTCGGTTGTGGCATTAAGTAGTTTACTGTGTGTTTCAGTCTCTTTGTCTCGTTGTTCAAAGGTTAATGTATATATTTGTTCGCAGGTATGTGGAGGTGAACTTGGAATAGTGGCAAGAGGATGTAAGAAATAGCCACAACAAGTAGAGGTAAAGTGGCGTGTATGTTTGTATATATTTTACTATTTGTTAACTATACTGATTTTTCATAAAACTCTTTAAGTTAAAAACAGTAGCATAGTACAACAGTGGAACTATTAATTTATATTTATTTTATCATGGTTTGGTAAATACTGCATGTTGTTTTCAGTTATGTTTAGTCTTTTGGTGTTTCTGGCCAGGAATGAGATTCCTGAAGTTGATATATTGCTGACATGGATACATATAATTTATGAGTGAGGAGTAATGTGATGAGGTTTTAGTTGTAATGTGCAACTTCATGGGATTATGTTGGTGTGAAGATTTATGACATGTGCATAGTTTGTGCTTTCTTGGTTAGGGTACACTAATAAATTAATCGTATATAATCGAGAAGTTGAATTTTGGCTTATGGAATTATGGCATCCACATTGATAGCTTTGTTACATGTGGGAGGTGCTTTATGTACGTGATGATTGATGCTGAATGATATAAAATAATACAACGATAGAAACATGAATTATGAGACGGATGAGGTAAGTAGTAACAGTAAGTAAATATATATATATATATATATATATATATATATATATATATATATATATATATATATATATATATATATATATATATATATATATATATATATACCGGTATATATATATATATACATATATATATATATATATATATATATATATATATATATATATATATATATATATTTGTATATATATATATATATATATATATATATATATATATATATATATATATATATATATATATATATATATATATATATATATATATATACCGGTATATATATATATATATATATATATATATATATATATATATATATATATATATATAGAGAGAGAGAGAGAGAGAGAGAGAGATCAGTGTTGCGACTAGGTGTGGTGGAAGGTAGTACATAGTTAAATTAGTTCAATTCAATGTACGCTGTGAGGGAACTGTGTATATTCAATAGGTTACCGGTATATTTGTAATTTGTATGTTATTTACACGGAAGTTAAATTGCGGTGTATTGTGTTACACATACGGTGTTTTGATGCCATACGTTATGGTATTGTGTACACTGGCAAGGTGAGTCGAAGTGACGAGAAGATATATAGTGGTATGATGAAGACTAATATTATGGTGAGTTAACCCGTTCAATACTGGTCACGTCCTTTTCATTATGTTATGGGAACTATTAGACGGTTTTATACAGCTTACGAAGGACGTCTACCCATTAAAAGCCTACATACTATCTAAATTCATCCGTTTAGCTGCTCTTTAGTCTTCCTAAGCTTCATAAAATTGTCTAAATGCATCTGGAATAAAAAACAAAAAGACGTGGCTGGTACAGAAGGGGTTAAGGGGAAGTTATAAGCTGAAGGGTCGTGGTGTGGTGATGGTGATATATTGTGATGGGGTGATATATTGTGGTATGATGAAGACAAAATTATGGTGAGTTGAGGTGAAGTTATAAGCTGAATTATTGTGGTGTGGTAATGATGACGAAGTGTGATGTGGTGATATATTGTGGTATGATGACGACAAATTGTGATGAGTTGAGGTGAAGTGATAAGCTGAAGGGTCGGGGTGTGGTGATGATGACGAAGTGTGATGAGGTGATATATTGTGGTATGATGAAGACCACCTCATTCTTGAGGTGATGTGATAAGCTGAAGGGTCGTGGTGTGGTGATGACGACGAAGTGTGGCGAGGTGAATGATTGCGGGGGAAGGGGAATTAGTCAGTAGAGGTAAGGAGACTAGTCGCGTGAAGGTAATTTGTACAGAGGGTAGATGAGGGAGGGGGGTGGGGGGTGAATATATATCGGGAGGGACAAATATTTGTAGAAGGTGGAAGGGTAACTGGAGGAGGAGGTGGGAGCCGGGCTGTGGGACGTGGAACTGAGGTGTCGTGACGTGAACTTGGGAAGGGCATGTCTGGCAGGGAAGTAGGGTAGGATGGAAGGGAAGTCGTTGTAGGGGAAGTAAACAGAATCAGAAGTAGGGTAAATCAAGCGGGGAACTGGCTAAAGGGTATATGGGGTTGGGGACTTTTTCTACGGCAGCCGGGGGAACATCAAGAGGGGAAGAACGAAGGAAAAGGAGGGGGAGCTGGATGAAAGAGAGTATATGTGGGAAAAGTAAAAGGAAGGTAGAAGGAGAGAAATGGATAAAGGGGAACTAGGAAGAGGAGGGGCATGTCTGGGCAAGTCAGGGGGACATGGGGAGTGACAGGAGACATGGGGGATTCAGGGGAGACATGAGGGAGTCGGGGGGACATGGAGGAGTAAAGAGAGGCATGGGTGAATCGGGGAAATATAGGGAAGTGAGGGGGACATGGGGGAGTGAAGAGAGGCATGGGTGAGTAGGGGGGTCATGGGGGAGTTAAGAGAGGCATGGGTGAGTAGGGGAGTCAGGGGGGACATGGTGGAGGCGGGGGGACATGCGAGTGGGCCATAATGCACCTGTATCGACCCGCTAATGTCCGGCTCTCTCTCTTTGATCTTTAATTGGGGGGCCGCTCGTGTTTTTAGCGGCGGGGTTTGTATCGCTATGAGGCCGGTACCACGTCTCCTGTCACCCTATCCAAGCAGGTTAGGTCACTCCTCGGCTTATAATACATATGTGTATACATTCATTAACGTTTTGACTTTGAGAGGGCCTTCCTAAGCTGAATTGATCGTTTGAGAGTAGTTGGAATAAAACGAAAAACTGAGTCGTCAATTAATTACAGGGAATAAATGAAATTGTTTTCAAGTCCTTAAGGTCTTACCTATGCTTGTCATAATTTTCTTGGATATTATCTTCGAAATATGATCTGAAACAATGGGAAAATAAGTATGAACGACAATTCCTCAACGCTATCTGATCATCAAAGTTTTCATTTACAAGCCTTTCCTTTCTCTTGACTTTTTCTATACCCTGCTTAAGTAAATCGCAGATTAAAAGTATAGCATACATTTTCGATAGAAATGGTCCGAGGTGCTTACTCTGTATTCCAGATATTGACCTGCTCCAAAATACCGGAGGGGATTTGATGGCTGCCTACCACGCGCCGATGTATGTATATTTAAAAACTGAATCGAACGGCAGACGCAATAAAAGAACTACGAAACGGAAAGCGAAGATGGATCATATGCGTAATGAAAGAGCTGGTGCACCCTCCCGCTAGTAGCCCAATAATTATCAGGTCTCCAGATTAAAAATTCCCCGCCGGCAAAGCTCACTTGGATATCACCGGCCCTGTGTTTTACTTCCTGTTATTTTTTTCTTCTTTTTCAAGGACGATGAATAAGCAGGGGGAGATATTTGACCTTACAAACCGTGACAAACACGCTGCTTACGCCTCACACCTTGCCTTTTTTAGTGTGTCTGGGATGTTTACTCTGTCTTATATTATATTCATACATACATGTGTTGTTTTGTTTGTTGTTGCCTTTCCAATCCCTCCCACCTTTATTATATGTACTCTTCTTCCCTTCTTTCCTTCCCTTCCTTCCTAAATGGTCCTTTAATACTGTCTTCATTCGTTCTTTCGTCTGTTTACCTTATATATTTCCTGTGCATTCATATTTTATATTTTCCTGTTTATTCCGCTATGCTTTCATTCTTCATTTTTGCTTGCCACCCACCCACTCCCCACCCTCCTACACTCTCATTCGCCCACTCACTCACATTCACTCATTTTCTTACTCTTTACCTCTGCAACTCACGACAGCAACATCAAATGACAAGTCTTTAAGTTACAGCTTGTATTTTGTTTTACCTCACCAGACACGTTATACTCCATTAATCTAAATACAATGCGATAAAAAAATTTTTTTTAATAAGAATGTGATAGAAGTATGCATAAAGGAAGTATCAGAAGTTAGAGGTTATTTCATCCCAAGTCAGTTTGCTTATAATAGTAATAATATTTATAATGGTGATAATACTAATACTAATAATAATAATAATAATAATAATAATAATAATGATAATAATAATAATAATAATAATATAGTAATATAAATAATAACAACAGTTGCTGTTATCTACTGTCATAAGAGCTTTTTCTTCACTTTATCGGATTCCATAACGCTCATATATACATACATATATATTGTAAATTTTGGAAGCAGATTTTTTTTAACACATATTGAATTGAATAAGACAGCACAATTACAGTTATTGATTTTGTTGCTTATATTTTATAATTTTCTTAATGTTTTTCTACCTTGGATAATAAGTCGTAGGCGTGTGCATAAACCTTTAATCGTCTTGGTGGTGTAATGGTTAAGATGTCTAAAAATCTGTGTGTGATAACCCAGGTTTGAATCCTGGTGGATCGCATAATATACGCTGTCATTAATTTCATTGGAGGTGTTTGGTGTTGTGGTGAAATTAATAAAAAATAGATTGTATGGAGTGTTCAAACACTAATTGTATGGAGTGTTCAAACACTAATTGTATGGAGTGTTCAAACACTAATTGTATGGAGTGTTCAAACACTAATTGTCCAAAATTTGCCATTTTATTTATATTTGTCTTAGTTTACATTTGTTCAATTGACCCGTTTCGCCATCATAGCGGCATCTTCAGGCTCTAAAAGAAATTACAAAATATCAATAATTTAAATTTACACATTGTATTCACATACCATCAAATTTGCGTCAGTGTCGGGATTCGAACTCCTTGAGTCACGGGAATTATTTGGTTATTAGATAATCTCGAGCTAGTACGAGGACCGTCATATAGTTTGATCGTTGTGTTCATGTTGGCTTGAGTGTTCATCACTGGCGTTTGTTCGCGTATAGTCACTGTTTCGAGTATTTGAAGTCTTCTACGGTCACTTTCTCGGGTAATGATACTTGTGTTATTTACGATGAGGTCTCGAGTTATACTTGCACGGTGATGCTGTTGATGATGCTGTTGTATTCCTCCTTCCTGCAGATGAAGAGCAAGTCGCCGGCTGAGTGAGTTGGTAGTGTGACCTATGTAGCATATATTTCGGGGCTCACATTCCCCGATGGTACTGTACATTGGTATTTATATACTACGTTGGTACACTTGAGTTTATCAGGTTTGGCTGAAAGGTTATTCTTCATAACAAGGGTGGATGAACGAGTGTTTTTTTATAATAAATGATGAGTCGGATCTTCGTCTCGTCTTCTACTGGTTTACAGTTTCGCTCAATAATATCTCGAATAATTTTCTCGTCTTTCTTATATGCATTGGTAAATGTGTTCTTATAGTACACGTGTATGGCAAATTTTCGAAAATTGGTGTTTGAACACTCCATACAAGGTAGAAAAGCATTAAGAAAATTAGAAAATATAAGCAAGAAAATCAATAACTGTAATTATGCTGTCGTATTCAATTCAATATATATATATATAATGGTATGTTATTAATTTATATATTTCATAATGATTTGTATTTTATATATTTAGTTATGTTTGTTTCCTACCTAGACCTCCATCAAGCGTAAAAAGTACCCACACGATTCTCCTTCGAGATAAAGAGTCGTCCTAAATTGCAGGCTAGCTATCGCTCGCCAGGAAAATATCGACACCTAGATGGCAAGAAAAGTTTAAAGGTCGTCAAATTAATTAGGTGAAGGTATAAAATCTCAAAACTAATGGGTTTAATCATGAAGGAGAAAGGGTCCAGAAATCCCCCCCCCCCCCCCCCACCTTGAGTTTGAACTAGTCGACTGTAAGTTATATGTGGAGGTAGATGTTAGAGATTGAAAGCCCACCCCAAGTTAGAGTTATTGTAGTATACATGATATTATGGCAAATCTAGAACGAGGCTGTCATGAGTTAAACATACATTACGTATGTCCTAATTCAATACCTAATTAAGTTATGGTCTGCAACTGTTTATAGTATTTTTATTCGATTCACTTATTCTTTCTTCATAGGTTATAATTATAAAGTTGAGCTTCACTAACAAGATACATTATTTTCTCGGATCGCTAAATAGTAACTTCCAATACCTGTCAGAATGTGTTTGGTCATAATAATGGCACTTAGGTAAAATGATAGGTTGAAAGCCTGACATGTATTTAATTTGAAACGTGTAGTCTCACTTCAGAGAAAATATATTAAGGTTCCTTGCAGGTTCAAATTATTGTGTTACGACATTTCTCGGTCGTGCATTTTAGAAAATCGAAAACGATGTAATTGATGGAAGGAAGAACTCCATGAGATACAGGAGGCAACAGAGGAGGAGGTTACGGAAGAGGAGAGAGACTGGAAGAGAAAGACTGTAAGGAGAGGGGAGAGAAGTTGAGAAGGAATAGGAGCGGTAGGAGAAGGATATGGAGAAGTAAGGAAAGTGAGAGAAGTCGATAAAGAATTTGACGAAGAGGAAGTAGAGAAGGGAGATGATAAGGATGATTAGCAAAAGGAAAACCTAACTGCTCTAGTTATGAGGTCAGTTAGTTCAAATTTAAGGAAGAAGAGTAAAAGTTGAAGAGAAAAGTCTTGAAAATATCGTTGACGCAGATGGATGTGGTTGGAGAAAGGAGCAACAAAGAAAGTTCGTTTGATAAGCATAATAAAGAAGAAAGGGAGTGAAGTTGAATACATACTTGTCTGTTTAGAGACTGGTTAAGTCGTAATTTGTTCCGAGATCAAGTGGAGAAGGAATGGAATAGGGTGGTGGTGGCACTGGTGGTTGAAGTAGGTAGAGGAAGGATAAACACATAAAGTTAGTGGTGGTGGATATTGAATTGAATTGTCCTGTTACGAGGTTAGAGGAGGAGGAGGAGTGGTGATGGGGGTGGTGGTGGATAAAAGGATGCAGGAGGAGGAATGCCAATGAGGATCTGAAGGTGGTAATGGTGGAGGAATGGGTGGCGGAGTAAAAGGAGCGATTGAAGGTGGAGATGGTGGAAGTAGAGAAAGTGTGTGTTTATTTTAGCAAAATGAACATAATTGGGAGGGAATGGTGGTGGTGTTGGTGAAAGTAGAGTTATGGGTGGCGGAGTAAAGACAAATGAGATGGTGGTGGTGGAAGTAGAGGAGAGTATGGTGTAGTAATAGGAGCCTTTGAAGGTGGAGGTGGTGGTGTTGGTGGTGGAAGTAGAGGAGAGTATGGTGTAGTAATAGGAGCCTATGAAGGTGGAGGTGGTGGTGGAAGTAGAGGAGAGTATGGTGTAGTAATAGGAGCCTATGAAGGTGGAGGTGGTGGTGGTGGTGGTGGAAGTAGAGGAGAGTATGGTGTAGTAATAGGAGCCTTTGAAGGTGGAGGTGGTGGTGTTGGTGGTGGAAGTAGAGGAGAGTATGGTGTAGTAATAGGAGCCTATGAAGGTGGAGGTGGTGGTGGAAGTAGAGGAGAGTATGGTGTAGTAATAGGATCCTTTGAAGGTGGAGGTGGTGGTGGTGGTGGAAGTAGAGGAGAGTATGGTGTAGTAATAGGAGCCTATGAAGGTGGAGGTGGTGGAAGTAGAGGAGAGTATGGTGTAGTAATAGGAGCCTATGAAGGTGCAGGTGGTGGTTGAAGTAGAGGAAATTATGGTGTAGTAATAGGAGCCTTTAAAGGTGGAGGTGGTGGTGGTGGTGGAAGTAGAGGAGAGTATGGTGTAGTAATAGGAGCCTTTGAAGGTGGAGGTGGTGGTGTTGGTGGTGGAAGTAGAGGAGAGTATGGTGTAGTAATAGGAGCCTTTGAAGGTGGAGGTGGTGGTGGTGGAAGTAGAGGAGAATATGGTGTCGTAATAGGAGCCTTTAAAGGTGGTGGTGGTGGAAGTAGAGGAGAGTATGGTGCAGTAATATGAAGGTGGAGGTGGTGGTGGAAGTAGAGGAGAGTATGGTGTAGTAATAGGAGCCTTTGAAGGTGGAGGTGGTGGTGGTGGAAGTAGAGGAGAATATGGTGTAGTAATAGGAGCCTTTAAAGGTGGTGGTGGTGGAAGTAGAGGAGAGTATGGTGCAGTAATAGGAGCCTTTGAAGGTGGTGGTGGTGGTGGAAGTAGAGGAGAGTATGGTGTAGTAATAGGAGCCTTTGAAGGTGGAGGTGGTGGTGGAAGTAGAGGAGAGTATGGTGTAGTAATAGGAGCCTTTAAAGGTGGAGGTGGTGGTGGAAGTAGAGGAGAGTATGGTGTAGTAATAGGAGCCTTTAAAGGTGGAGGTGGTGGTGGAAGTAGAGGAGAGTATGGTGTAGTAATAGGAGCCTTTGAAGGTGGAGGTGGTGGTGGTGGTGGTGGAAGTAGAGGAGAGTATGGTGTAGTAATAGGAGCCTTTGAAGGTGGTGGTGGTGGTGGAAGTAGAGGAGAGTATGGTGTAGTAATAGGAGCCTATGAAGGTGGTGGTGGTGGTGGTGGAAGTAGAGGAGAGTATGGTGTAGTAATAGGAGCCTTTAAAGGTGGAGGTGGTGGTGGTGGTGGTGGAAGTAGAGGAGAGTATGGTGTAGTAATAGGAGTCTTTGAAGGTGGAGGTGGTGGTGGTGGAAGTAGAGGAGAGTATGGTGTAGTAATAGGAGCCTTTGAAGGTGGAGGTGGTGGTGGTGGTGGTGGAAGTAGAGGAGAGTATGGTGTAGTAATAGGAACCTTTGGAGGTGGTGGTGGTGGTGGTGGTGGAAGTAGAGGAGAGTATGGTGTAGTAATAGGAGCCTTTGAAGGTGGAGGTGGAGGTGGTGGTGGTGGTGGTGGCAGCAGACGATATTACCTTAGTGGAAAGAGAAGCCTCGGGTGTGTGAGATTAGTGCCATCCATCATTCATGCAGTCATTCCGGTCCGGCCAATATTACAGGCCCGCATGGCACGCGAAAACCTCATTCACAGCCATGCACAAAGTCCTCTCCCTCACTCCCTGAAGGCCAAAGTCACACAAGCAATTTTTCCGGCAACTGTTTTTCTAGGCAGCCCTGGTGTAGCCTGCTTTTGGATTCCAGTTGTATACGTAATTCAGCCAAATGTGATAATGTACCATCGGTTTAATCGGTGCAAAGGATCCCCAAAATGTTGCCAGAATAGATATGTCGATGAGAAGTTGCCAGTTAAAGCCCCTTATGTTAATCCACCCTTTACCCGATACCATGCACAGCTATCAGTTCTCCCCCCGTGGACCTACCGCCATGCGCTTTTAAGACCCTCATGAACAGCCTTCCCACCACCACCTGACCCAGATCCTACGGTGCATGACTATTCCTCTTATGCATGGCAAAGTTAGTCATTTTGCTTCATGCCTGTTTCACCCCACACAGTACAACATTTAACGAATGCAACACCTTTGCACATAGACCCATACTAATAATATTTAAAGACAAGTATATGATATTTATCGGTGTAATATCGGTAGAGATAAATGTATAGATAATTATGTTTTCCGCATTCAGGTTTGTTGGTACGGCAGATTATTACTGATACCAAATGGCCGTGATGGGAATTGGTTGTGAGGCGAAGTTATCATGTAGCGAAGTGACTGGATATTCTGCCGGTGTTCACTATTCTGCGTGTGTGGCTACCAGCGTGTGACTTGTTTTGCCTGCCGCTGTCCTTTGTGTTTATGCTTGTGTTAGTTTTCTTTGAAGTTTCCCTCTCATTTATTTTCTTTTTCTAATGCGGGCTTTTCTGCATGTATCGAAATGTTGCTGTTATGCGTGCCTTCGCTTTTTGATGGATTGCCCTGTTTTCGTAAAGGGTTCGTTCTGGCTGTACAGGGTTTTCTTTGATTTCTTGAGGTCTTTCATAAGCTGAATACAATTTTCTGGTGGAAAAGTTGTTACCAGCTGATGCGCTCATATAACCATTTGGTGCCAAGAGGTTCTATTTTTATTTTGAAAAGATACTAATAATAATTATATAAATCGCCAACGATAGATTCTTGTTCTCGATGGGTTAGTCGGGGTTCGGCTGAGTTGTGTGTTTTTCATTATTATACTGTTTAACCTTATGTATATATACTTCGATTTTGAAGAGATACGAACCCAGCCTAGTGGCAGGATTGGTAGTAAAATGACATCCAACTTTCAAGTAAAATGTCTGAAGACGTCTTTTATATACTTTTCTGCACATCCACACCTCACTGGACATGAATTATTATGGTGCATATTGTGTCAGACGTAATGACAAATGGGGCATGATTGATTTGGTCGGTTGTGTGTGTGTATGTATGTGTGCGTGTGTGTGTGTGTGTTTGTGTCTACTCTCATACTCGAAAAGTTTCAAATTGACAGTCACATGACGACAGTTTAAAAGTACTCCCACACAATTTGCCAATAACTTGTTTAGTTAATTTAAATTTTGCTATTATGTTTCGTATCGCATTAGGAAAACTTGTGTGGTCAATTATTTAACACTCAGAATTACATTAAACGGTTTTTGTATTCATCTAGCAACTTTATTATACAGTATAATTATATAATATAGCTTAGGAAAGGCGCCTGGTAATTGAAGGTTATATAAATATGGTCTTTCAACTGTATCCCTCCATCTGTGCCTTTTTCTATAATTTCCTTTCTGGCTGTTCCATAGCTGCGGTTGTGGATGGCCATTACTCACCTCCTCAACCTATTAACTCCGGTGCTTCACAGGGTTCTGTCCTGTCTCCAGTTCTCTTTCTAATATTCATTAGTAATGATCTCCTCAACTGTACCTCTACTCCTACCCACTCATAGCTGATGACTCTACCTTACACTACTCAACTAGTTTGTTTACGACCCAGCACACAATTACTCCAAAACTCACGTGATGAGGCCATATGGCACGCCTATCTTCTGATCTACCAACTATTTCTGATTGGGCAGAGACAATCTTGTTACTTTCAATGCTACCAAAACCCAATTTCTCCATCTATCTACCCGTCAAAAATGTCTACACGACTATCCCTTACTCTTCAACAACACTCACATCAACCCTTCATCTGTTTACAATATTATTGGTGTTTCTTTTTCTCATGACCTTTCTTGGATAGATGATATTGCCACTCTTGCTAAAACAGCTTCCCAGAAATTAGGTGTGCTCAACCGTCTCCGTGGGTCCTTCAAACCCCCCCCCCCCCCCTCGCCCTCCCCCAACCCCCATTGCACTGTACAGGGGCACAGTGTACCAATGTATAAAGTATTGTTGGCATGTGTGGGAAGATTCCACCCATACTGCACTTCTCGAAATAGTAGAGTCAAAAGCACTTCGTCTCATCAACTAACTTCCTCTTACTAATTCCCTACAATCTCTCTCTACATGCCGCAATGTTACATCTCTCTCACTCTTCTACCGCTATTACAATAATTAGTGTTCTTCAGAAATTTCACAGTGTATGCTTCCTCCCTTACGAAGAGTGGGGGGCACCCGCTTTTCAACAAACTCCCACCTCTATTCTGTCCAACTCTCTAACCCAAAAGTTATTCTTCTACCCAGTTTTTCTTCGACTCAACGAGTTAGCTCTGGAACGCTCTCCCTCAATCTGACTTTCGCTCATCCTATGACTTAAAATGCTTTCAGCTCCTTTTGTCCAAACATGTTGACTCCAACGTACCTTGAATTTGGCTATCTGTCACTCTTTCTTTCAACTTTGGGGGAATCACTTGTAACAGGCATCTTTGCCTTTTGTCTCCTTCATATACATAGGAAAAAGAAGAATACAAAATTAGTTACTTTCAAATGCTTACAAGTATCACACATAGGGGAAAGAAAGAGATGATATATATATATATATATATATATATATATATATATATATATATATATATATACAGTATATAAATATACATATACTGTACATATACAGTAGATATGAACAAATTATATTGTTCAAGTTATATTAACTATCCTATCTAAATACGGTCTCAGTCATGGAGTGCAACATAGTAATAAGAAATTAATGTTCTTTATATTACTATTGTCGTCCACTACTATCCTCTGCTTCACATCCTGTGCACATT
Organism: Paralithodes platypus; assembly: GCA_032716605.1. NCBI lineage: Eukaryota > Metazoa > Arthropoda > Malacostraca > Decapoda > Lithodidae > Paralithodes > Paralithodes platypus. The sequence goes on from CM064543.1 coordinate 17,541,091, forward strand.
GTACAGTCGTGAGGACTAATAACTATACACCCATTTGGATCTTCGAGATTTTAATGCCAAGATTTAATGCCAAATAATTGTATTGTTCTGTTTGGTCTCGAAACATTTTATTTGGTGGGTAACTGCTACTGCTCACGACTGTACCTGTCCAGTCCCTGAAACGTCCCTCCTAAACTCGTGAACTTTCTTGCTGTCCTGTCTCTCCCGTCATCCCTTCCTCCCACTCCGTTACCTGTCTTAGGGTCGCGTGCAACGTTCTCCTTACCCCTGTGTTTCCCTACCCTACGGCCTCAACTCTGACCTTAACTTTTACTACACAAGTGGGCCTCCCGGGTTTTGTTTCCTTTTGCTGCTGCTTCTTCTTGCTAACTGGCTGGCAGTATGGCGCCTATTACATTTTTTTTTTTTTTTTTTTTTTTTTGCTAATGCAGGATTAACATCTTACTTGATCTCTGAAGGTCATGCGCATAAGATAGCTAAATAGTTATAGAATGAATCCCTTTCAAGCATATCAAATCAACTATATTTTACTTATCTTATGATCATATGATTTAATTCGACGTAGGCACACCCTTGAGTTTCATATATATATATATATATATATATATATATATATATATATAATTTATATCCATTGAACTGGTTTGATGGAAATAGTTGAGATTAGTAATTAATACCTTAGCTCCTAGGTGCTTCCTAAGATAAAAGTAGTATTAGTATATGTATTTACCTAAAACAATAATGTAACGTATAGTTCTAGAATGGAGAGGGTCAGTCTTATCTCATTAATTAATATAACTTCCTCATTTCTTCAACAAACTTGTTATTTGCAGGAGGTAACTCCATACTATCATATTGTGTATGTGTGTGTGTGTGTCTATGTGTGTGTGTGTGTGTGTGTGTGTGTGTGTGTGCGACAAACTGGAATCCCGGCAGTCCCCTGCAGTATTGAGCAGGAGCTGGTCGTCTTGGGTCACCCCTTGCCATCAGCAACCCCTGTTCAGTACAAAGATAGTGAAGTTGGAACTGCGCACCTCCCTCGGCACTCTAAACTCTTCTATGCGCAGGTTTTTTCTTCCTGCTTTGCAGGAAAGGAACGTCATCATCGGACTACGATGGACTACCATAAGCAAGAATAAGTGTGCGTGTGTGTGAATAATACTAATAAAAGGTTTATTGATAGTTGCAGCCATTTGCTGAAAATGTACAAAGAAACAGTTTGTTGCTTAACTCTAACGTATATCAACTTACTATATGAACCAAAGCAAGATATTGCACATGAGCTACCGGTATTTGATCAATTAGATATTATGTACTTCGTTTGTCGATGATTTTCGAGTCAAGATAATAGTGGTACATTTTAAATGTGTTCTCTGAAAGCTTGTGAGTTGATTTACTGTTTATCTAGGATACATATGACAAATCTCGTATGACTCTGATTACTGTTTGTCTGAGGTGTTTTTTCTAGTCGGTTTCTGTGCCATGTTCACTGTTCCCTTGATTAATTAAAATAGGACTTCAGAGGCTATCAACCTTATTGGATTATTAAGCCAGCACACTGTAAGTTAAGAATAACGTCGGGACTGGAGCCTCTCTGCGAAATCTCCAGTCCCTGGTGTTCCCTTTAAATATGGTAGTTTTGTAGGGTGAACCTAACTGATGAGGTATCGTTTTATTTTTTGGTATTCAGAGGTACCGTATTTTAGAAAGCTGGCAGTTTTCGGGAACAAGTATATTTATTCAATTATTTATTTTATAATATATTGATTATTATTTTTTATTTTTTTACTCGTGTGTGTGTGTGTGTGTGTGTGTGTGTGTTTTTAGTTTTGTTTTCTTTTATATTCCAACTACTCCCTCTTGGGCATAAGCTGAGAGCCTGTATTGTACATTCTACCGCTCAACACGGTGAAGCCCGTGAGGTCTCGTTCCAGTCTAGGGAGTGAGACATGTGAAGCATCCACTCACGGCCCGAAGCAGCCCCATCTCTGAAGCCGCTTCATATATATATATATATATATATATATATATATATATATATATATATATTAGTATAGCCAGGTAATAGATTCTCTTTTAAACAGACGAGGTTAAAGGCAACAGCAGTTTCAGCATTCAGTATTTTATTGTTACAGCTTTCAATAGTTCTAACAATTTTCCTCTGGGGTTCAGAGATGAGGTACAACAGGTTAGCAAAATTCATGGTGGATCCAACGTTTCACAAGTAAACATCTTGCATCTTCAGGGAATGGGCAGGTAATGATTAGAATACTGGATACTGGATACTGGTGAGGAAGAGTCCCCATAGTTGAGAAAGTAGAGGTTGAAGTTCAAGGTGAAGTGGTGAAAGGTGAAGAGTTGGAGAGGTAAAAAATAGGTGGGCTGACCACCTTGCTATTGTTGTTCTTCATCTTTGGAGTCTTGGTTGTGGAGCAGTTTCGACTTGTCGATCTTGATTTTCTTCCTTCGCGCCTTCAGATCATTCACGCTGGGCTGGTCGGGAGGCTCAAAGGTTGTTTTCGGAGTTGAAGGAGTTGAAGGAGGGGCGTTCTTGTTCTTGTAGGTCCTGAACTGGAGTTCGGGCTGGAAGTCGAAGCATGATGAATGGAAGTAGTGAGCAGATAATAGCCGGGTCCTGTCCGAGGTGGTGGCGAGATCAGGTTCATGTTATTGGTCAGCTTCCGAATTGGGAATCGGTGACGTTGGCCATTGGTGTTGTCGTTGGGGTCCTTGGTCTGGTGTTTGGTGCACAGTTGTTGTTGGTGTAGATGGTGGTGCCTTCTCCTTGGTTGGTGTTGAAGCGGTAGATGGTGTAGAGGAGTGCACCAGTTTGCTCCTGCTTAGACAGAGAGGTCTTGGCAGAAGCAGCTGTTGTTTTGGGGCACTCCTCGGCTTCTGTGGTGGAGCTGGGTCTTCTTGGGTGTTGGCAGGCTTCTTCCTCTTGGTGTTTGATGGTGTTGCAGAGAAAGCCTCCTGAGGAATGATGATTGTCGGCAGGTTGTTGCAACTCAGCAGATAGGGGATCAGCTTGCAGACTCTAAGCTCATCCAAACCAGCGATGGCCATAGCTGTTTGAACGCAGGCATAGATCCTTGCTCTTAGAACCGCTTCCCCCTCTGCTGTAGTTGTTGTTGTCGCCTTTGGTGGATGATTCCGGGGGGAGAATGAGGAGCCCTTGACTGGGGCTCCTTCAGGGCCTTTGATGTTAATGGCCTCAGGTCCTCTCCTCCCAGAATAGACGGTGAATTCCACTGCTTCTCCATTCCTCAGCAAGGCTCTCGTGCTGCTTTTGTTGTTGTTGCTGATGTTAGAGTGGTGACAAAAAATGTCCTCATCGTTGTTCATAGTGATGAAGCCAAAGCCTGCCTTGTGGTTGAACCACTTGACCATACCACTGGCTGTGGTAGTGCTGCTGGCCATGGTAGTGGTGGTCAAGAGCGAGTTGAGAGGCAGGAGTTGTTAGCAGCAGTGAGCAGGAGTGAGCAATGTGTAGCAAAACTACAGTGTACACCAAACCTACTAACAATGGCCAATGTCTTAATGGGGAAAGTGAATGCCCTAAACGATACCATCAGTCCACCATCGCCGCCTATGTCAGGAGAGCCCTCACCCATTGCACCACCTGGAATGACACACACAATGAATTGGAAAGGCTCACCCAGGTCCTAGTCAACAATGGGTATTCCAACACTGACGTCACCAATGCCATCAACCACCACCTAGAAAAATGGTACAAACAAGACCCCCCTAGCATCAACCCGGCCAATGACATTACATTTTTCTACAGAAACTACATATCTTCCGACCACACAACAGACGAATCCATTATGAAAGAAATAATTCACAAAAACGTCCTCCCCACCAACCCTGACAATAAAATAAAACTCATTATTTACTACAAATCTCCTAAGACCTCCAACCTTGTCCTCCGTAACCGCCCCATTTCCACCAACCAACCGAAAGACGATCATGTGATATACCAGCATATTTGCACCTCTGGGGACTGTGGACCCCTATCCTATGTTGGAATGAGACAGACTCGCCTTTCCCGTCGACTAACCCTCCACCTTCAATCTGGCGCTATAAAAGATCACTATCATGCCCCCACCATCTTGCCCTAACTCGCGCCGACCTAGACAAACAAACTACCATACTCGACAAAGAATCAGACCCCAGAAGACTAGCTATTTTAGAAGCTCTATTATATCCAAACGCTCAACCCCAGCATCAACAACCAAACACAAGACCTTCAAATTCTTCCTTCAGGCAAGCGCTACAGGCATACTGCCCTCGTTCCTCTCGCCCTGTGCCCCCCTCCCTTACCTTTCCGCGCTCAGCACACAACTGACAACACCAACCAATCACAGCCACCCACAGCCAACAACCAACCACCGATAAGATTTTGTGCCCGTCTCGCGAATAGACTGCCTTCCACCAATGAACAGCCACCCCACACCCAGTAGCTCCGCCCACCTACCTATTCTTGATCCTCGAATTTTGTATAAATATGTTGCTTTGTCCTTGGCAAAGTAGCACAATGGGAGCAAAAATGGCGGATTCAGGCTCATCCTCAAAAATCACACGTCACATACTTTGCCAAGGGACATCTCCGCCCAAGACCCTTATTCCAGAACTCCCGAGCACCTGTCCCTAACCGCACACAAATAAATGTCTCTCCCACAAACAAAGTACTCGGCCTCACATTCGACAAAAACATCCGATTCCACAAACAAGCACAAACTTCCATTGCCATTGCATCAAAATCACTACAAACCATCTATCGATTCAGAAATGCCTCAATAAAAACCAAGCTTCACTTATACAAAGCACTTATAAGACCTCTTTTGTGCTACGTCCCACTCAGCATTTCACTTTCGGCCCCTACCAACCAACTAAAATATCAAAGAATACAAAATAAAGCACTGAGGTGGATGTTCGGGACTCAGTGGTATGAGTTCCAGACGGCACAACATCTTCACAATCTAGCCCACATCCCCCCTCTAAATACTTATTGGCAGCAATTAGCAGAAAAACAAATGATAAAACTTGAGACCTTTCATGATAACTTCATCCAAATTTTCAACATAATTTTACATCCCCCCCGCCCCTTGTCAAACCTCCTTCACCCCAACAACAGAGAGGCACCCATTCCAATATTCACTTAAAATCAGGATTGGTAGAGGAGGTGGGTCATACCGGCTCGTCCACAGTCCAGCCTCCCTACCACTCCTGACCTAGATTCCTAGCTTCACTTCCCATTAAAATGTATAATTTCACAGACAAAGTACAAGACAACAACCTTTTAACGTAACTCCTATAATAATAACAGTACAGCCTTCTTACAGGTTCTGCCACTGACAGACTTCCCCAGCAGTACCCCTTTTGACTCAATGCCACCCAAAATTACCTCCCCCTATACCATTTTCGAATACTACCACCCAAAAATACAACCCCAAAACATGCAAGCACTTTCGATTTTATACCACCCAAAAATTAACTTGCTCCCCATCCCTTGCCCCCTTCTTGGCAAGCCATCCTGAATCTCATTAAAGTAACTTCTCCAACTAAATCAACTCAACCCCAGCTCAATTATTCAACTCACGCACGTTGGGGCAAGCCCCGACACCCTATTTCTCCCACTATTATCACTGTCTCTCCTACTTAATCAATAAAAACTTCCCTTCTTTCACCCTCACCCACCTTTTCTATATTCATTCATTCATTCATTCTTGGTAAATTTGATTACTTGCTTCACCTTTCCTATATACTTCCGTTCCGTACTTCCGTTATTCTAATCATTACCTGCTCATTCCCTGAAGATGCAAGATGTTTACTTGTGAAACGTTGGATCCACCATGAATTTTGCTAACCTGTTGTACCTCATCTCTGAACCCCAGAGGAAAATTGTTAGAACTATTGAAAGCTGTAACAATAAAATACTGAATGCTGAAACTGCTGTTGCCTTTAACTTCGTCTGTTTAAAAGAGAATATATATACATTATATATATATATATATATATATATATATATATATATATATATATATATATATAGTTAGTTATGTAGAACAGATTAACCAGACCACTGAGCTCCATACGGAACTCTCATAGATCTGGCCCGATACGAAGGATTAGATCAGATTACTGAAAGGAGCTTAAGGTGACGCAAAAAACGGACGATGGGGGGGAAGGAAAAGAACGGAGAATCGGATAAAAGGTCAGCGAATGATTTAGTACCAACACAAGCCGTACGCAGACGGGCAGTATCTGGGCAGTCAAAGACGTGGCGAACAGTGAGAGGGGAATGACAGGAGGAGCAGGTAGGGGCGGAGTGCAGGGAGTGGACATTAAATAACCGTGAGTCAGCCGGGAATGGCCTATCCTAAGTCTAGTTAGTAAAACTTCCTCACACCCGTGAGACCTGGAAGACGAAGGCCAAGGACGGACAGAAGGTTTGATCGCACGGAGTTTATTATTGCAGGGTAGAGTATCCCAATGAGATTGCCACGTGCAAAGAATAGAAGGCTTGAGTAAGGACAGCCAATCACCTAACGGAAGGTGGGGCTGGCGAGGGGTCATTAAAATAGCATCCTTAGCCGCAGCAACGGCGTCTTCATTACCACAGACACCGATGTGAGCAGGAATCCGACATAACTGGACCTGGAATCCACGTAGGCTCATCTCGTGGAGAGCGTGTTTTATGGCCAAAACTATTACGTGGGAGGACGAATAAGCACGGAGCGCTTCGAGGGCACTACGAGAGTCACTGTAAATTATAAGGGACTGTTGAGGGGTATCACGTATAATTTCAATAGCGGACTGGACAGCTAAAAGTTCAGCAGTAAAGATATATATATATATATATATATATATATATATATGAGAGAGAGAGATTCTAATGTTGCAACATTCTTATATTGCAATTATTACAGTAATAACAAAAATGTGTAAGAGCTTATAAGAGCCGTAAATGCTCCTAATACCCATTTGAACCTTTGAACATTTAAAACCACATTGTTCAGCATTCCAGGACATTATTTTGTCTCCTTTTGGTATTAATACAGATTACAATGGGTTTATAGCTAATATAACTCACGACTGTGCATCTTATTATTCAATTTAAGTATATTGTGAAATGTTAAGATATTCAGGGTGTATTTAGACAATATCATATACTTAGAAAAACCTGTGGAGGTCCTTCGTAAGCTATATAAAGTCATCTAATGATATACATAATACAACGTAGAAGGTGCACTGATAATTGAACGCTTAATTGTAACAACAGTGGTGCACATAAACAGTGTCTTTCATTTTATCTATTCAATTGAAATCACATACATCATTGAAATAGTTAAATGTGTATATTTTGTGTTACAATTTACGTTCGGTTATAATAATGTACCATTGTGCTGTAGGCTATGTGTTAACCCGTAACATTTGGGAGAATTTAGTTGAGCGGAATGAAACCGACTTTTGTTAGCCAGAATACAAGCCAACAAAGTATCAATGTAATGAAGGAGTTACTTGAGGAAGCCTAGAGCCCTAGACTATGAGACGTCTTTCCCAATATAAACAAAATCGTCTAATGTTAGTAAAAAAAAAAAAAAAAAATCCTGTCTGAAATTGTGTGACATGGCAAAACATCTAGTGTGATAGATATATAGATCATAAATACCTACTGACATACAGGCTGATAGACATCATAGACTGATAGATTTTTAGAAATTTAGACGCTTAATATTTTATGCACGTTGAATATTTGTTGGAAGTCTATTGTGTAAGTTTATAAATCCTTACAACTTACATCTCATATCTCAAAATGGGCTGAGCAATCGAGAATACATTTACAGCCCGTTTGCTCCACTCCTCGAAGTACAAGGAGCTAGGGATCACAATGTCTAGACTCGTTGTAATGAAAATACTATTGTCGATATTTATATGAAACAAATAAGGAGGTAGACGTTTTATATTGTATGCATGGAGAAGTCTTATTGGAAGTTAGAAAATGTATTTAGAATAATATATAAACATACTGTACAGACAGCTAACATTTACATCGGTATTTATAATTACATAACAACAGCTAGACACTCTATATTTTATACATGATGAAATTTTGAGGGAAGTGGTAGTGACCAATTATTCTTCCTGGATCCATCGTCGCATGTCGTCCGTCCTTAAATGTTTAACTTTGCCTTCACTATCAACCACGGACCTTTATAATTAGGTCTGCTGCTGTTCCCTCTTGCCCTCGATCTGGCTCTCATTCAGTCTTACTCCGTGTTTCTGTCTATTTCCCTCTCTTTCACTCATTTTCTAATGATCACTCGATCTATCTATTTACTGTATATATCTATCTATATATCTAGCTGTCTATCTATATATATATATATATATATCTATCTATCTATCTATCTATCTATTTATCTATCTATCTATTTATCAGTCTGTCTATAAGATTTTAATAATAATTACAATTTAATAAGTTATACAAAGATAAGCATGAACGAGGCCAATATTCGCAAGGCAAAGCGCCTGATATTTTGTGTCCACATTGTGCACGAAAATGATCGGCTCATTGAAACTTACCGTACGAAACTGTATTGTTTGTCTACACTCCTTATGTGGGGCAATTAATATATGATAATGAATAAGATGTGATGAACTATGTCAAGGGCGTCGCATGGTGTATTGGTAAGGCGTTTGGTTCACAACCAAAATTGTCCTGTGTTCGATTCCCTGGGGTGGCGAGACGGTAGGGTAGTCTCCTCTGTGCATGTAACAATAAAAGGGGACCTTTTGTAAGCGGATTGTTGTGGAGTCCCATCTGGTGTAAATGTGATGGCTTTTTTCTCCTTCGTGTATGAATGAATGTGTGTACTGTCGGTCCCGTGTATTCCATACACTATTCTTTCGACAAGAACCTTATGTATTAGCATGTTCGTCAAACCCCGACTCTCTTTCTATCTCATCTACTACAGTTCCCTTCCTCACCAACTACTACTTCATCTGTTCCTATCCTTGCTGCGGGACATTCAAGCTACCAAATTGATAGCTTGTCTCTATTTCCTGTATAAATTATTTCCTGTATACACGTATGTATGAACTCTCTCTCTCTCTCTCCCTTTGACTAGCTCACTCTCGCTATGCTTTTTCCCTATCCTTTTCGTGTCCAGTTTTGCTTTCACAGGCATTAGCTTTCGTGCACGGCAGGCGGGCGGACACCTTTCTTTTGCTTTTTGTTATCCTGGGGTCTTCTTTCTTACTTCTTTGCTTCACTGCCAGACCTTGCTTCATATACTCTGTCTTTGACTCACGCACCCGCACCGTCTCGCTATGCCCCCCCCCCCCCCCCCCCCCCCCCCCACACACACACACACACACACATACACACACACACACACACATGTGAAAAGAGTTGAAATTAATATAGATATATGAAAAATATAGAGATGCAGTCAAACACCCACCCCAAGGCAAAATAGAGAGGCGGATGGACTTCATCAGGCCACAACCACCCGCCGTAATCGGTTTTCTGTTATAACTGTGGCAAACCGGCTATCTCTATAATACCTGGTGTAGAGTGTTTGCCCTCAAAGAAAAATTAGTATAGTACTAATGAAATAGTCAAAATCAGGGGGTTGATAAATTCGGGAAGTCAATTTTGTAGTCAGAAGTAGAGTAGACAAAATCAGTTAGTTTAAATTGGGGAAGTCACATTTTGTTGTCGGATACCGAAGAAAAAATCCATTAACTACGTCAAAAAGTATTGACAAATATTTTAGCACACACACACACACACTGTTTCACACTTATTATACCTTTGGTACAATAGGTATAGATGGACAGCTGAGCCTCTGAAAGTATGAAACCCTGAGCGGTTGATTTTGAGGGTTTCAGTTTAAACTCATTACTATTTACAACGAATAGCTGATAATTAATATAAGCGTCAGTCAGTTCATGGTGGCAGTGAAGAACAAAAATATTAAACAATTAGATAAAAAAAAAAAAACGTACCTTTATCCATCATCAAAAACTCATCACTACTGTAGAAGTGTTGTATAGTGCCATAAAGTCCAGACATTCAAATATCGCCTTGGCAAATATCTTGCCATGAACCCCCGACTGACTGTGTGTGTGCCTGAATAATGTGGAATTTTGTTTTCTAACCACAGTCCTTCTGGAGTTGAAGCCCTTCAGTTGTTGGCAGTGGCAATTATGTTTTTTATTTTTTTATTTTATTTTTTATTTTTTTGTTACAAGAAGCCTAGTAAAGACAATTAGATTTGTTGTTGCTAGCCTTCCTTTGTATTACCACAACATCAATACGATATCATTGAAAACAAATAATCACGGCCATGGCAGAATCAAATAGCCCAAGTTTGTGCAGTCATATAATTAGTGCTAGTATTTTTGTCGAATAGATTAAGGCTGCAGGCTTGATAATTTGGTACATCAGTGGAGCCACATAAAATCACCTCGGTGTTAATCATATAGCAAGGTGGTCTGCCCACCAACTGTTACTCTCCTACTTTCCTTCATACTTTCCTCCTTTCTCTTCCCTCTCACCCCCCCCCCCTCTCTTTTCCCCCCCTTAGACCCACCTATGGGTCAAAAAAAAAATAAAAAAATAAAAATAAAGCCAAGGGACTGGAGTTCTCGCAGAGAGGCTTCAGTCCTGACGTTATTCTTGACTTACAGTGTGCTGGCTTAATAATCCAATAGGGTTGATAGCCTCTGCAGTCCTATTTAAAAAACAAAAACAAAATCATAAAGCCAGCTTAACATTCTATATTTTATCGAAGGGTAGAGCATAGACAGCATATATTTTTCTTTTACGAGGTCGCCTCCCGTACCCTCCGAGGCTTCAGGGGGTGTCACACGAAAGCTTTTATCGGTAACTTTAGATGGTCAACATTTTGCTGGTAACTTTTCTACGCTCTCTTGCATTGGTATCCGAAAATAGACTAAAGAAAGATCAAGTTTAGAGGAAGAATAAATAAATAAGATTACCTCATAAGTTGTGAGTCCAGTATTGACGATAAAAATTGAGACAATAAGCTCTCGTCTGATAATGGTTGAACTTAACTTCATTTATTGGGAGTTTAGTCATATTATTTACCGACCTGATCCCCAAGAGTCCACCCCCTGCTGCCTCTCTGCCCCCCTTTGAACGAGGTGCCTGGGGACATAAATGTTCATTATAGAAGTTTCAGTACACAGTTGCGGAGCCTCAGGAATTTTGGCTAAAGTTATCTCATTTTGCAAGCATTGTGAAAAAGTGGGGGGCGAATAAAGTTGGTTTTAGTGTAAGAATATTATGTTTTATTATAGTGTTTCCTCTTGTCTTATTGGTATTATATTTTGAGATACTGGCCATTCATTTAATTTATAATGTATATATGGCTAATCACGGACGTTTTCATTCAGCTTAGGATTACATTTCTAAATAAATCAAGAGCCCAAAATATGTTCATAAATAGTTTATGTATACAAGTCAGGCACCAGTAGATGATGTAACTCCGGATTTAGCTTCGGAAAATCTCTCTAGTCAAAGCAATGAATTCAGTTAAGCAGGCACACCCCATTTTTTTTTTTTTTTTTTTTATTCCAGTTCATATGTGAATAATATAAATCTATAATATTCATTACCCGGAAGCCCGCACTCAGCAAGAAAAAACAAAAAGGGTACAGGACTGGATGGAGAGATTGTTCGGCAGCTTGACTGCCCCTTTGTTAGGCTACCATTCCAAAGTACACTTGCTGCTTCTTCTGAGCTAGGCCCCGGTACGTCCTCCAACCAAAAAAACAATGCGTTCTTCGAATGGTTTAGGATTGCTGCGTCTTCTGAGCCTTCCTAAAAGACTTGCATTCTCCGAACTCTCACCCAGTGTTACGGCCTCCAAATACGGCAACAGCACAATCGCATAGAGAGGAACCAGGGCGTATTCTTACGTATGGTAAAGTGCTTCCTTCGTTGAGCGTACCAACAGCCCAGCAGAACAAATCCGAGATGCCACAGAAGGCGCCCAGACAAGACTACAACCAGACCCCAGAGAAGGTGCCGAGACGAGAATACAGCCCGACCCCAGAGAAGAAGAGAACGAAAAGCCCTGGTTCAACCTTGCCCAAGACTCCGGGGATATCTATACTTTCCAAGGTAGGAGCAAAGGTATAATTCTAGTAATTGCTGTTCTTGTCTTTCAAGATCCCTTTTATATATAAATTCACACAATACACACTCTGTCCCCTTTGCCAAAATTGCTACTGAGTATGCTAATACTTACTTTACCTACTTTACCATAAATAATTTATGCAACACAACTCGTTTTACACAGCATTTCATATGCACTAGACATATCGAAAGCCTTCGATAGAGTCAGGCACAAATCTTTAATTTCTAAACTACCCTCCTTCGGTTTCTATCCCTCCATCTGTGCCTTTGTCTCTAATTTCCTTTCCGGCCGTTCCATAGCCGCGGTTGTGGACGGCCATTTTTCACTTCCTCACCCTATAAACTCTGGTGTTCCTCAGGGCTCTGTCCTATCTCCTATTCTCTTTCTAATTTTTATAAATGATCTCCTCAACTGTACCTCAATTCCCATCCATTCATACGCAGACGACTCAACCTTACACTACTCCATTAGTTTTTCAGAACGCCCCAGCCAGCAATCCCTCAACGACAAACGTAAAGAAGCCATAGAACTCTTAAATTCTGATCTAAATACAATCTCCAATTGGGGCAGAGAAAATCTTGTTACCTTTAATGCTTCCAAAACTCAATTTCTCCATCTATCTACCCGTAAGGAACTCCCAGCGGTCTATCCCTTATTCTTCAACAATATAAAAATCAATCCTTCATCTTCTCTCAATATTCTTGGTATCTCTTTTTCTTCTGCTCTCAATTGGAAGGACCATATTACCAGTCTTGCTAAGGCAGCCTCCCAGAAGCTGGGTGTGCTCAACCGCCTTAGAGGGTTCTTTTCCCCTGCACAGCTTCTTGCTCTGTACAGGGGCATAGTGCGTCCTTGTATTGAGTATTGTTCACATGTGTGGGGAGGTTCCTCTCACACCGCTCTCCTAGACAAAGTTGAAAGGAAGGCCTTTCGTATCATTAACTCCCGTCCACTCACCAACTCTCTGCAATCTCTCTCTCTCCGCCGCAATGTTGCATCTCTCTCGCTATTCTATCGCTACTATAATAATCAGTGTTCCTCAGAGCTATCCCAGTGCATACCACCTCCTTTACGTAGGGCACGTGGTACCTGTCTTGCAACTCAATCCCACCCCTACTCTGTGCAACTCTCCAACCCAAGAGTGAAACGTTACTCTCAAACATTCTTCTACTCAACATCTGAGCTCTGGAACTCTCTCCCAGAATCAGTCTTTCCTTCTTCCTATGACTTAAATTGCTTCAAACTCCGTGTGTCCAGGCATTTTGGCTCGAACGTCCCTTGATTTTGGCCCTGTCACTCTTTCAACTATGGGGGAGGCACTCGCTATAGGCAGTTATGCCTTTTGCCTCCCTCAATCACATAGAAAAAAAAAGAAAAAAGTAAAAAGAAGTAAGAAAAACTAGGCCTTGCCTGTTAGCATGGGGGAGACATTTGGTGCTTCAAGTTTTGTAAAAGTAAATTTAAGATTCAAAGGTTTCTTATTATTACTGAAGAATAAATGACTGGAAGCGCGAGAATAAGTGAAGTATATATATTTCTGGGAGTGGTGAGAATTTAGTGAGGAAGGAAAGTGAAATGCATTTCAAGCAACAGGTATCCTTGTCAGTGAACCAAATTATTGACTAAATGTCCAAATGAGTTATTGATATAGAGTGAGAGTGCTAAAAACTTCAAATTTTAATTTATTTAGTGTGGAATTGAATGTTGAATGTTGAACGTGCATGGAATTACAAGAACAAATAGTGCCAACGTACATATTTTGAGATTGACAGAAATGTTGAAGATTGCAATTGGAGTTCCTTGAAGTTAAAACAAAATCGTCTTGTTGTGAGTGATGGTGTTAAAATATGTTTGTGGAGGGGATTCATAGGAGCTAAGGAAGAGAGGACATATGTTTGTGAACCATAAACAAAGTGAGAGTCAATTAGTGCGAGAGAAGAGGAATATAAAAAGTGCGTAAAAGTGGCAGGCATGTTTATAAGTGAAAGCAAGTGCAGGTATCAGCGTGCATTAACAAAACCGTACAAGCAAGAACTAAAATATGCTTATAGGTGGGAGAAAGAGTGAGTTTGTATTTTGCGAGATATGCAGTACAAGAAAAAGCCAAAGTGTGTTTATAAGTGGGAGAAAGAGTGAGTGTGAGGTTGTAATAGTGAGTGTGAGGTTGTAATAGTGAGTGAATGAAGGGGGGCTGGGGTGAGGGTACCGTCTTGTTTTGCATGATTGTGTGTGCGTGTGTTTTTGTATAATAATATAAATAATAATTAGAAACGGTTTGTTGATAAAATGTATGTGTAAGAGAGGAAACTGTGTGTGAGGGGGTGCTGGGATGAGGGTAGGTTCTTGCCTTGTATGTGTATGTGTGAGTGTTCGTATGTGTCTATGTGTGTGTATGTGTGAGAGAAAGAGTGAGTGTGCGTATGTGTCTGTATGTGTGAGAGAAAGAGTGAGTGTGAGATTATGTGAGTGAGTGAGTGAAGGGGTGCCTGGGTTAGGGTACCGTCTTGCCTTGTATGCACCTTCCACCATTAGCCAGGCGTTAATGATGACTGTGATGGATGACCTTCCTTCCTTCTTTCCTTTCTTCCTTCGCATCTCCTTCATCCCGTCCAGTCTCTCTTCTCACTTTCTACTCTACTCCTTCATTTTTCCAAGAATGATGTGGTATCTCTCCTTCTATAATCTCGTCACCATTCCTCAACTCGATTATTTGTCATTGTTCAACCCTGCTCTCCGCCTTCCCCTTGCCTTTTTCCCTCCCTTCTACTTACCATGCATTCTCCTCTCGTCATTACATTTTCACCCTTCGCCCTCCTTCATCGTCTCCATGTATCCTCCATCGTTTCCTTCCACATTTGTCTCTCCTTCTGTGCTTCGTTCATCTTACTTTCTCAGTACCATCCCAAGCTCCTCTTCATATGCCTCTTAATATTTCAACTATTCGCTCTCCCTGCCAATTTTACATCCGGAGCCTATTCGTTTTTTCTATCATTCTCGTTCTCGTTCTTCTCCGTTCACCTCCTTTCCTTCAGCTTCTAACCCGCAAGATATTCCTCTTCTTTTCCACTCTGCCACTTCTATTTCCACCCTTTACTTGCTCCCCAAACCATCAACAACCCCCCACCAAAAAAAAAAAATGTACTGTAGATAATATTTAATTGATTAATATATAATAATAATAATAATAATAATAATAATAATAATAATAATAAGAGTAATAATGATAATGATGATGATGATTAATAAATAAATATGTAAATTTATACATGATATCTGTAATAAATACTAAAAAATAAAAAAATATACAGAAGTGGCCCTTCACTGCCTCTTCACTCCCACCCCATTCCCATTTTTTTTGTTTTTTTGTTTTTTTTGTAATGGATTTGGCTTGTCCTGTGGCGACCTCAGTTATCTTCAGTGACGGGACAACGTAAATGCGCATCTTATTATATTTGTTTTTCAATAAGATTAGCCTATGTGCAATAGTAATCTAACAGATTTTTGTTACACAGAATTATCAAATAGATTCTTTATCTAAAATTCTTTAGACCATGGACAAAATCGATTAATAGGCAACGGGGAATAACTGCATAGGTTGAATTATTTGTTTGTCTTCCATATAATATATTTGAGACATGGTTATCTGGTACTGTTTGTTTATGAGTATTATATATACTTTATTTGTTTATATTTTATTATATATATATTTTTTTTTCCAGAGACTATGGGTAGTAGTAAACCCACGTGAGATTCGCTCTTTTGGAATTTGAATAACTATAAACCTTCACAACTTTAGAGGACCTCAGGGATGAAAACTGCTACAAACCTTTATGATGTTGGTGAAATCTGGCAGACGGATACCGTAGAACAACTACGCTCTCTTATCTCCTTGCCCCAGCCTCTGGCTCTCAGCTGTGGGGGTGTGATGTAAGAGTAATTCCCTCCAGAGTGTCCTCCTCGCTGTGGTACTCGTAAACTGAAAAAAACTTCTCAGTAAAGTTGTTCTATACTCTACTATAGAGGTATGGTGGTGTGGCTAGACGGTCATCAATACTTGATCTCGTGGTAGCTACTTCCTTATGCATCAAACATAATCTTATTTCGTTAAACAATTCCTATAGTATCAATATCTATAGACTACGATGTTAATTATTAGTTACCCCAATATTCCAAGAAATATTACTATAGTATACTAAAGTCGTCTGATGTTAGGATATATATTAGTACGTCCTTAGATGGAAAAGGTTAACTGAGATAGATAGTATATTCATCACATCAAGAGATTCTTCTATAACTGTTAAAATCATACATCCATAGCCCTCTTTTGTTCTGTTTCATTTTGCATAGATTCATCACCTATTGTTTTTGTTGGTGTTTCTCTGCTAGATTACTGCTATATGTCACTGCATTATTTAATCCATGTTTCTGCCACTTTTATGTTGCGCATACTGTTTGTTTGTAAATCCTTTTATTATTATTTGATGTTGTTCATTATTGTTTGGCTCTCCTCAATACCTGTCTGCATCTCTTTATCACTTTCTATTCCGATTCCTATTACTCCTTATCACTGTATCTGTTTTGGCATCTTAACCAAATAACCTTCATTCTTTTGTTTGCTTATACAGTACATATGTATTGTAATACATTTGTTTTATATCCTACATAATTGTCTTTTTATTTCATGTTTCCCGTCGCCATATTTGTATACGGTTTTGCACATATTCTATGTTTATTGTTAGCTTGTGTAAACAGTAATTACATTTGTGTTATGTATTCTTCGTCTATGGTCCCTCCCAAAGTCTTCCTTGTGAGATACTTTTGTTTATAGTGTATTGTATTGTTCAAAATATGTCTTTACCTCGCAGCTTTATATGTATGACTAAGCTATTGTCGAATGTTCTCATGTTTACTTGACATATCTGTGTTCGAATTCCCCTCCAATTTCTTTAGTAGCCATATATTTTAGGCAATAAGAGATCGAAAGAAAGGAGAAAACTGGCATAGAAAGGCGAAAGGAGAAAAACGGAGAAACAAGCTATTCCTTCAGCCCTATCATAACAATATTGCATTTTAATTACTTTCTCTACTCTATTTGTAATGTTTGCTGGTCCTCACTTTTGCTACACATTCTCTTTCCACACATGTCTCTAAAATGTCTTGTGTATTCTATTCTCTTGTCTGGGTACGACCTCTACTCAACACTCAAGGACACAATATTTAATGCTTTTGAACCGATAATATTACCATTGTCGTAGGTGTGCCGGTACTTATTATGGATTTTTATTCTCTCTCTTTCTCACTCTCTTTCTCTCTCTCTCTCTCTCTCTCTCTCTCTCTCTCTCTCTCTCTCTCTCTCTCTCTCTCTCTCTCTCTCTCTCTCTCTCTCTCTAAACCTAGGGTAATCGAATTTAACCCATAATACACTAAGTCATTGTGTATACTGGACATAAGATTAGTACTGTATGTTAGTTTGTTAAAAGAGGACTTCAGAGGCTATCAACCCTATTAATTATAAAGCCAGCTCACTGTAAGTCAAGAAAAGCGTCAGGACTGGAGCCTCTCTGCAAGAACCCCAGTCCCTTGTACTGTCTGTGTATCGAAAGGGAATCAGATTAGGTACGGTGGGCGTATTGTACAAACTGCCTGTTCAGACTGTGTTGCACAAAGAAAACTGCCACTCCTATTGATGGTTTTATGTTTTCTCTTAGCTGGCGGAAAAGGCTCTTCCTTATCCTGAGTGCTCAACCATTATAAAGGGTTTAATGCCTGATGTATTGTTAATTATGACACATTGGTAATAACACGAGGAAGATAATTATGTAACAGGTATTTTTTCGTTATTATTTGTAAATCAGTTGTTACGGGATTAAATTTACCACCAGATATAAAAAAAATATACAATCCTTCCCCCCTCTTTCACTACCCCTGAGGAGCGAGGACAGACACTTTGCTCAGCGTTATATTTCATGAGAGGCTAGTGGCTGACAGCGGAGGCGGCTTCCAGGCGAGGGGTACACGTAACCTCAAAAGTCGTGTTCTTACTACATAATGTCAACTTCGGGAGCTATCATTTATGGACATAATATATATCAAATATATATAAAACAGTAGAGAGAGTGAGAGTGAATGAGAGAGAGAAAGATAGAGAGAGAGAAAAAGAGAGAGAGAGAGAGCACTGCAACAAAAAAAGAAAGGAAACACAATATTTAAGACATTCAAACATAGTTTACTATTTACTCTGTTACCTCTATAGAGGATAATACATTAACAGTATGAAAGTACGACGTTACTGTGCAGGAAAAAGGAAGTTTGCTACTCCCTCTATAATTGCTCTTAATAATACAAATCTATTACAAGCCATAGCAACTTTTTCACAGTAGCTCCATTGTTGTTATTCGATTACTGTGAAGTTGAGAGTAAAACAAGATACAGTAGCCTAACAAGATTCGTACAATGCACGTGATCAATAAAAATCTTGCACATAACATGTAAATTACTCTGATAATTCACATCATCAATAATGACTTCCATAATCGACGAATTAAATATATTGGGGTGCACGGGATTGAGTGCCAACAGACTCTATTAACAGATGGGTTTCCACAAAATAGTATTCCTTTAACACCGGTATTTGACGACAAGTTTTTTCTTTGTATTTAGGCTATCATTAGACGAGTTTATTAAGTTTAGGAAGTAATTTTGAAAGTTGGGGCTATTTAAGATAGTTTTTACCCTTTTCAATCCTAGAGATTCTTTCCTAAGCTGCATAAAATCGTGTAATATTAGTCAGAATATATGAAAAGATACGTATTATTGTACCCTAAAAGGGTTGAGTGTACGATGTAAGCATGTGTCTTTGCATTTCTTTGAGTCAACCTCCTTGATTTAATAGTATGGCTATATAAAGTTTCCTAGCTTCATATTCCCAACGTTCATATTTACATGTGTGTTTATTAAGCTAAATATTTGTTTAATTGAAATATGTATAATTATTTAGAAATGTTGTCTTATATGTTGTTATCGTATATAATGTATATTGTGGCAATAGGTCAAATTCTATTTTGTATAATTAAAATCTATGAATCGGATGTAAATTCTTGTATGATGTCAGATAATGCATGTAGCACTAATACAGCAGAAAACTTGACTCCCATAGATCTTTACCAATCAGATCAAAAACGTCAAATTGTGTCAAATATAAAACAAAGAAAGACGTCTTTGTATACTGAGAAGGATAAACGGTATTGTAAAATGATGTAACTTGCAAAACAAAATTTGAAGACTGCGAAGAGTGAGAAAACAAAACAATGGAAACCGTCTAAAGTTATACAAGGCCACAGAGTAAGAGGGGTTATAAAAGAGGACTGTGGGTACGAATGTAGACTAACAGTACGACTAGGCAGAGGTTAGTCAGGCTATTGTAGTCTATTGGGAGATTCGTGTGTGTGTGTATGTATGTGGTTTATATTTTGTTTTATTTTTATTTTTACTTTATTATATTATTAGTTTACACCATAATGCATATCTCGTGTTGTGTGCTTTCCTGTGTTGATCAGTTGCCAAATAAAGAACCTAGGTCTGTCCTAGGACATATGCTGTGCAGACCTGGCCATCATTCATTCACTCATTCACAGCACTTCTCCCAGGTTCATGTCCTGGGAAATTGTTAATGCATTTACTGCTTTGTCTTTCACTCTGTTATTTACTTTCTATTGTATTATTTTCTTATGTATACGCTCACTTGCACAGCAGATATTAAGCACATATTAGCTTCTTTAACAATACAAGCAATACAACATATTGAATATTGTAGTGATATGACCAGCATCTGTGAAAATGCGGAATAAGGACCTTCAAGTTCCAATAGAAGACACTGTTGGTGCCCACTCATCCGTAATTTGTATTTCTTCTTCTTGGCTGCTTTTTCGTCAACATTCGTCTGGTAGCTTATGAAGTGAACATATCAAATATTTATGTTATCTAACTTAATCTATATGAAGAAAAATTCCCTATGCCATGAATACTTAAATCAATAAATTATGCCCATATAACGGACAAACGTTTTATTGTGATAACTCGACCGTTTCGACTCTCTCTGGAGTCTAACTTTCGATACCAGTGCAAAATATCCAACAAATGTTACCAGAAAACTGTTAAGCATCGAATGTCGACGATAAAGGCTTTAGTTTGATACCCTCTTAAAGTATGCAACATGGTGCATTAAAATACCATAATGAAAAGAAGATCCGTGGCAATGGGACCCGCAGAAGTTGCCTTAACGGATGCTGGCTGTATAGACTTAAGTTGTTTATTAGCCTTCCTCTCGTCCCGACCACCACTTTATATCTACACTACACTCACACCAAACTACACCTACATTACCCCAATCAAAATTATCACGATTGTATCTATATAACTACCGCCACATGAGTATATATTTTTGAAGAAACAACCTAGTTACATATGTTTCCTCAAGTAAGGAGAGGCACAGGGGTTCCTTTCCTGTTTCTGAAAGTTCAACATGAATATACACGATATGATGATAACTGTAATGTATTTGCTGAATATTTAGATGCTATATTAACTGTGTTGGTAGTGTAATGGATTCGATGGATATGTTCTGGGTGTGGTGTCCCGAGTTCTAATCCCGGGAGGATCATATGCTTTCATTAGTTTATGCTAGTGCATTGGGGTTTGTAATGGATGATTAATGATAAAAACGGGGTGTTCCTTAATATCTCATCTATATTGCCTTATACAGTAGATGCTATTGAATGCAAATATACTGACACAACTCATATATGTATCTCCAGCGTTCTTTCTTATATTTAAATGTGACGAATTTGTATTCAATACTTTCTATTCATATTGAAAGAGTCTAAATATTCATAGATCCCAATTGACTAAGCAATTACAAAGAACGTTATGTTAGTGTTTATGCTGTACATGGTGGAAAGAAAATATTTTTGTCAGATTTGTAGTACGAATTTGTGCAAACATATTTCATTTATTTAACTTTGTGAATGTATTATTATATAATCTATACTGAAACTGGTATTGACTTTCGGAAGACTATTTCAAAGAGCAAATTCGTCCCTTAACCTGAGCCGAACTGTCAACACTTTCTCGAGGACACCAAATTGACCACATAGCCGTGTATAGGGAGAGTTTAAGTATATGTATTTTATTTTAGATATAATCGATCTGTATTGTATGCATTTCAGTGTATTTTAAACATGAATATACATGAATATATCCACCATATGAGGAGGAACGCTTTATTAACAACGTTTCGCAGACAGCTTCTTCAGGTCACTGAAGAAGGTCTCTTAGCTGGTGGGAAATTGGCTAATCCTTATCTTAAGTGTTCAAGCAATACAAAGGGTTTAAAGCCTGGTGTGTTGTTGATTATGGAGAGAGAGAGAGAGAGAGAGAGAGAGAGAGAGAGAGAGAGAGAGAGAGAGAGAGAGTGAGTGAGAGAGAGAGAGAGAAAGCGCTACATCACTGCAGCAAAATAAAAGAAACGCATAAGAAAAACAAAATATAAAACCTTCAAACAAAGCCTGTTTGTTCAAGCATATTTTACGTTTTACTTTTTCCTCTATAGAGTCCCCGAAGAAGCTATCTGCGAAACTTTGTCAATGAAGAGCTCCTCTTCATATGGTGTTTATATTAATTGTGTCAACTTTTTACAGATATTTCAACATGAATATATATGTTCAGCCACCTGTTCGCATGTGATCTGACATTTCTTGATATATACCCACACAGCACATTAAAGTAAACTGATTACAGTAAGCGGAATTCAACATTGTGTTTTTGAGAACTGGAATGACATAAATTCTCCTGATAGATAACGCGTTTATCCTGAGTTCCCGGACGTGCCCTCTCAGGTTCCCCGTCAGGAGGAACACAAAACCTTCTGAAGTGGCTGTGGTGGGTTGCTCACAATTGTTGCAATGGGGAAATAATGAAAATGGGTAACATAGAACTGTGTCACCTCCATTGAATATTTATAATTATTAGAGACCGGAAGTTATGGCACTAAAAAACACTAAAATAGGTAGGCAAAAAGGCATTTATAAATTATAAAAAAGGCTAAAAAAAGGCATTTATTGATAAAAGGCATTAAAAGGCATTTATTTTCTGTATTAATATATGGTAAAAATGCTAAAATCAAGCTATTATAGGGTAAAAATGACCAAAATAACATTGTCATTGATACACTTTCTACATTTTTTTCCTGACTGCACATATTACAAGCATTTTCTTCAAATTGTCTGGCACTAAATTGTTCCGTCTGTCGGAGAGAGGCCAACTTGGGCCAGGTTGCCCTCTGGCGGCAGCAACAAGCACCAATCATTTTCACTGACAAATAAAAAAAAGGAAGGTAAATAATGCATTATAGTGATGAAATCACCAAAAAAGCACAAAAAGACTCTGAAAAACACAAAATAGGCATAATAGGCACTTAATCGGTAAAAAAGGCATTATAGTGATAACATCACCAATAAAGGCACAAAAAGGCACTTATGGCATTTATGGCAAAATCCGGTCTTTAATAATTATATTACGCTAAATGACTACATTTAGTTTGTTACTTATACCGTTAGACAAATATGTTCAGCTTAGAAAGGTTACCGTTTTTTTTTTTTTTTTAATATTGAAAACTTGACGATTAATGATTACCTTATTATCACCTGTGATATTCTTAGTATCGCAATCATTGGACGAATACAACATATATTGGACGAACCGTATTGGCTTATAAAATTTATTTCATAAGATATCCAACTACTGTCCAAGGCTGTATCTCTGTTATGCTGATATACTGACAAAATGGCATTATGTTTTACTAAACTTCTGCTAGTTAACGAAATGGAATGTTTTGAATCAGTTAATATGGAAATTATATGAAACAATCCAATGATTAGCTTCTCATCAGTGAGTACACACGTATACCCTATTTGAAAGGGTACTTACTGTACAATCAATATAATGTATAGCTTGTATTTTTGTTGATCGATATGAACACGATAATTTACTTTGTTCGAATACTTGCTTAATCCTCTCATGTATTTAACTTGCGGTGTTATAAACTCATTTCTTTGTCTTGTCCCTGAGTATAATTAATCCCATCATTTACTCTATTATCAATACTATACCTGCACATTAGACTCTCTGATCCTCTTGTTATTTGTCTTCCTTGTCTGATTTTACCTATTTTCTGGGTATCTGTGATTCCCACCGTTTCCATTCTTCGCCCCAGGTGTATGTCTTTCCTTTCAAAATCTTCAGTACTTTAAATATCTATCTTATATCCTCCAAGCTTACACATCTCTATTGTCGTTATCATTTACCCATTTTAATTATATCACGTTTACCGTGATCTATCTTGCCTCTTTATATAATGTTACGGTATTTCTCGAATTTGCTAAGACTATATTTACTGTAACCATGTTTGGTGAGAGTAAGTTTAGTAAGGTTAGGTAAAATAAAGTAAGACAACGTTAGGTTAGTGTAATTATATTCAGTGATATCTATTGTATTGATCCTCCCAAAGCAAAGGTGGTGGGAATGTGAAGTGTGGGAGGACCTAGGGGAAGACACAGTACAGCCCGGGACACATGTTATCCTCATCAGCACCAACTCGTCTCTCCCGGAGGTCATTTATCCCTACCAGAGCTCGTCAAGGACCCCCAGATGCTTTTACCTCGCTTGTTTACCTCCGTCCTGGTTATTGGATCAACTTTTAATGGCGTAGTAATCCAATTATGAGCGGTATACGGAGAGGCCCAGGCGGATGAATACGGGGAGCTGTTAATGGGGATGTTCTCACCAGATTTTGTATGGGATAATAGTCGCCATTAGTGTACCTTCTGTTTAGACTGTCATGTAAAGTCTGATTCAAAGTTTGCAGTCGTATATTATGCAGTCCAGTTTTATTTTTGCGAGAGAGAAGAATAAGACGGTATATGGGTGAGTGGAAGCAAGGGTGATTTGGGAGCTGCAGATTCTCATTAAGGTTGTCGGGGTACATTTGTTTAAGCAGTGGATATGTGTTGTTTTTTTCTACTTTATGTATATGACCATTCCTTTAAAGTTTGACCGAAAGCAGTAAGAGGTATACAACAAACTAGGACTAAAGAGGCACATCTGGTGAAATGCTCCCCATGGAAGCCACTGGTTGAATAGGCTAGAGGGGGGTGGGGTACGGTGGAGGGGAAGGGTTCAAAGAGCCTCAGAGGGGAGAAGGTAAGGCAGGAGGGGGGATGCTGAGCCTAATGAGTTGCCCGCCCCCCACATCACAAAAGGACCCTCTCTGTAGGCTACGGTATTTTCGCTGTCAATTTTGTTTTTGCCGTTAGGTTATTTCGCCATCGTCCGTTCGTTCTCCATCAGATTAAATGCCCACACCGGTATTATCCTTAACCTTACCGAATTCAAAGCATATACAAAACAACAGGAGTTCGGTCGAAACAAAAAAATAATAAAATCATAAATACACTAATGACTTCAATGTAAAACAGTTGTCAGTGATATAATTGGCACTGTGTAGGTAGAAATATAATTTTGGGTGGGTATGTGGAAAGAAAGTGTCACTTAACTCCTCTGCAGGGGATATCACAGGAGTGTTTATAGATAATTCTCGATGCTCAACTTTTTTCCGGCAACATTTGTTGGGTCTTTTTCACTGCTATTGGAAACTAAACTGAAGATATATTAAACTAGGTGACATAATCATATATATTATTTACCTCATAAGCTGCCAGACCAGTAGTGACTATACAATTTGAGGGAACAGTGCTCATGTGATTCTGGCTGACGTGTTGTTTCTAAGAGAGTAAAATTCTCCAGAGCGTCCACAATAGAATATAAAGTTATTCTATCCCAGAAGTTGTTCTATTATTAGCCCTCTTGATTACATGTGATCGTTCATCGAAAATAATATCGTCCATTGTTAGCCAAATCAATTAAGATTAACACATCAATCTACTGAATGATTTAAGTGAAGGATAATTTATAATATTTGTATTATCATTGTTACTATTATTTTGTATAATTATTTTTATACTTCTTATGCCAACTGTCATGTGTTTCCAATTCCGAGAGTAGGAAGAGTAAAAGAATGACTGCAGTTACAGTTGGTGCAGTGGTCGTGGTTTTGATGGTGTGCCTTTGTGTAGCGTCTCTGATGTGTGTGTGTGTGTGTGTGTGTGAGCGTGTGTGTGTGTGTGTGTGTGTGTGAATTTGTGCTGGGTGTTGAGGTATGCAGCTGGACTAGTGTGGATTACTCTTTTGCTTGAGTGCGGTACCCTCTCCGTCCGTCTTTGTCTGTCTGTGTGTATGTGTCGTTTTATATTTCTTGCAGCTACTAACTCATTCCGTCTATCTCACTCACTCTCACTCTCTTATGATATCACATATATACACACACACACAGTCACACTTGCACACATACCTACACTCACCCCCCCCCCCCCCCCACCCACGCAAAGACCTGTACCTTCTTTCGTCCACGTACACGCAGCATTTGGAAATGGCTCTGAAGAAGAATGTAGTGCAGCCTTAATATTTTTAAAGCCCCCCTCCTACCCCCATAACCCCTTTCTAGCAGGCACACGCGATCCCCCGGAGCCCAAAAAAAACCCCAACCATCCTTATAACAATGTGAAAACTCGAGGTGCATGAGACCACTTTGATATAATTGTCGACGCCCGGGCATCAAACACACGCTCTGGGTCATCCATCATGCTCTAAGTTTACCAGGGACCCGGGCCAGAATTCGACATAATTTGGTGCTTGTGTGCCTCTTTGCCTTGTAATTCGTCACGTCGTCGTCTGAAGAGACATGGGGGTAGGAAGGTGTTGCAGGCGTGTGGGGTGGAAGTGTTGGTGGGGGAGTATTGGAGGGATATGGACTGGTAGTCGGGGAGGGAGGGGGGGGGGGGGGGGGGGGGAGAGAGAGAGAGAGATATGTTGCAGGGGTGGGGGGGGGGGGGGAGTTGTAGGAGTGTGGAAGTGTTGCAGGGCTGGGGGTGAGCGAAAGTTGTATGAATATGAGTGGGGAAGAGTTACAAGGGTAGGAGGTGGTATATGGTGTTGGTGGTGGAGTGTGTTAGGAGTCGGAAGTGTTTCACCGTGAGGGCGGGGTGAGGGAATGTTGTATGAATGTGGATGGGGTTGGTGGATGTTGTAGGGATGTAGGTTGGGGAGAGTTACAAGGGTGAGAGGTAGCATGGTGGGGGCGATGGAAAGGTGAGTTTTTGTTTTTGTTTTAGATTGAAAAAAAAAACAATCCTCTTCTTTGTGAGTACTCTTGAACAAAGCTTGCTCAAGGTTGGTTACTTCAAAGTCCAGGAGTTAGAGAAGTTTTTTACATGTTATAGGTAGCGCCAACGAACTTGACAATAATCTTGACCCCTTAACTTCTTATAACTCGAAATGAATGAAAGCAATAGGCCTAACATTTCTATCATTTGGGAAGAGTCGACCAGGAAATAGGTGTGGATATTTACAGCCAGTTTGCTCTAGGCCCTTTTGAGTTACAGAGAGGTCAGGGATCAAGATTATTGTCAAGTTCGTTGGCGCTACCTATAGTAGTCTCCCTCGTGGTAGATGGCTACAAATGTAATACGTACACCCTCTCAAACAAATTGACAGGTAGCCTATATTATATAATGGCCTATATAGAATATCACATAAAACATTTTATACAGAACTACCATCACATGGTGTGGGGTCTCTAATTATATTAATGCCGTCGTCTGTTGTGTCAGCTTATAATGAATAAAGCCGTTTTTTTTAATCGAGTACACACCCTATAGCCTCATGATGACATAAGAATGTTGCCCTGTCACATAAGTAAAACTTTATGTATTGACACCTTCCCTCAGGGGAGGCCTCATAGGCATGTGATAAACTGTTTCTGGAACTCCTGTTTCATTTATCTGGCCTCCCTCACTGTTTCTGTTTGTGGCTCACCTACACAGAGAGTAATCTAGCCAGCTCTCACAAACACCTCCTCCTCTTATTCGTTTCACTAGCCACTACACTAAACAAGAACACCACATTTCTTTTCAAAACACTAATACATAAATGATTTCACTCTTTTAACTTTGGTGGAGAGTCTTGTTACAGGCAGCTTTGCCTTTTGTCTCCTTTATACATACAGACAAAAAATATCTGATAATGCAATATTGAAATCACCATTTCTTCGACTGTTTCCACGTTGCACGTGATACCCTGTATTCTGGTGTCTTCAGATTAGCAGCTGAGAATGTTATCGAGTACTGTATTGTATATGTGTGAGTACGTGTGTGGTTGCTTAACAGTGAGTGAGGGAGATCACCACATCATTTTCATTTTACATAGGTGTGGTATGTCATTAAAGCCCCTATGTCAATTACACTCTTCTGCCAATTTGGCATTAGGTAAAGTTATCTTGAGATACTGTTAGGTTAGACAATAATATAATTAGACTAGTATCTGTTGTATCGGGCAAGACAAATAATACAACAGAAATACACCAATAAAAGAAGAGGGTCATCCCCGTGTCAGCTCCATACTTAACCTCAGTAGGCACTAGGAAAACGGAGAAGACAGAAACAGGGGGAGAAAATGGCCGCCACCTCCCCTTCACCCCCTCACTACCTTGGTACGCATGTGGGCAGATTAACACCTCACCAGTGCAATGACCTAAAGACATACCGCAGCAACTTACATCAGCCCATCTTGTACTCAAACCACCAGCAGGCGAAGCCAAAGTATATACTTTGGGCGAAGCTACATCCAGCCACTTGAGCAAGCCATTTGCAGCTTAACCCTCACATCGTAACATTCCCTTCGGAGTCACATCTTCACCCCCACTTGACACGCCCATCGTAGTCAAGACCTCTGCTAGCGACACGTCCTTTGCAGCCGCCCCGACCGTTTAACCGCCCGTCGCATCCAAACCCTCTATCTACAAGTGACACGCCCTACGCAATCCCCTCCTCTCCCGGCACGCCTTCACAGCCGACCCCCCCCCCCCCCCCTAGTGACACGCCCTTCGCAGTCACGTTCCCCTCCACCCTTGACACGCCCATCGCAGCCTAAACCTCGCCCAGTGACACGCCCGTCGCAGTCACACCTGTCACACAGCATGCCCATACCCAGCTATTGTACAACAGTACCCACATCAATCTGAGAAGAAGACGAAGCAAAGGAAGAGGAATAAACACAACAAAGAGAAGAAGGACAAAAATGAAAGACATTTCTCACCACGCCCAACAAGAGAGAAGAAAGAAATCTTTGTCCTGGAACTCCAGGCAAAGATATTCCATTCCGACGCGAAATAGCATTTTAGTCTAGGTTTTCGAGACCCTTCCATAAGTAAATAGGCCTAATCGAATACAAAACACACCCTCTCTTAAATGTAATTAGACAATAATACCAGTATCTGACAATACTACCAATACTGACAATAATACCAGTATCTGACAATAATACCAGTATCTGACAATACTTTTATGGCTCCGTTCTGGTATTGGATTCGGGATATTATCCGTCTTGCTTTCCAAAAATATAACACAGCATTTCAGACCACCGCAGAAAATAAGTTAGCTAACTATATGCAATTTTCATGTGTATGTATATACTCAGGCACATACCGCATTTCCAATACCTAGGGTCCGGGACCACTTTAGCGTTCCCTCACCCCAACTCTGTCTCGTCTAGTACGTGAATTTTACAAGGGAAGGAGGATTCCGAGCCCCCTGCCCCCAGAAGGAAAAGTAGGACAGTAAATAAGACAGACAGAAACGGCTAAAGTTGGGTAGAGGATGCCAAACCTCACATGGATAGAACCAGCCCTCACCCAATATTCATGTTAATGTTATTTAGGATGATTTATGTATATTATTCCCGTGCATTATGGTTGTTCTAAGGTTTTGATAAACTATCAATTATCAACATATAATGTTTCGCCAGTAATTATAATTAATTGTTACAAGAGGCATCACGTATAACTTAATATAGTTATCCAAGTTGAACGTTGTTTTGCCTACGACTGCTCGGCCACTATCATTGTAATTTGTTTTGTTCTAATAATTCGTATAATAATTAAACTCTCTCCGCTTTTTCTTTGACTAACTATATATTTTGCCTACAATTGTATTCCCTGAAAGCATACACATTTCGAAGCACGCAAACAAAACAAGTTAATGTTTACGAGCCATGGTAGAATTGTACCAGGTATCATGATTCACTTAAACTTGATACAAATTCACACCTAGTGTTACATAAAGCACTTACCTCTGCCACGCCTAAATCCAAACAAGTGTTATAGAGCACCTAATCCTTTAATCAAGAAATCTTGCTTGAGAAAATCTCACACAACACCAAGGATTGAAGCCGGATCAAGTGATAAACCTGTGTAGTGTTTAGCACGTTTGCCTGTTTATTACTTGACCCAGGATTCAATCCCAGGTGGTTTGTGTGGTATACATCACATACATTTATCAATCCAAATACTAAGATATAATGTTTCGTAGTGCACATGCCTCTGTCACTCCAAAGTGTTTGGTATTATGGCTACTCACTCCTTCGTATGGTTAATGGAGGGTACTATACATTCAATCATCAACCTTTTGGATCAGTAATGGATTGGAAATCAAGTAGGGTACAATTGGAATTTGGCTAAAACGAATCACACATGTAAATGAGTTCATTCTTTTTCAGTTTATATGTATTGATATATTTATTGTTGTTATTAGTTTATTTTTAGTAAGGACAAATCCTTAACCAAATGGCAATAACTTGAATGTAATGCCAAATTAATACCAGCATAAATAATCCTTCTAAAGCTGTTGTATGGCTTTGAGATAATGTACAGACTCACAGCGAAGCACACAAGGTTGAAGATATGACCTTCTCCCGAAATATAAACTCCGGTGAAATAATGTCTCTTAGAGACAGATTGAGGAATGAAGAGATACGTAGGAGAGTGGGGCAGCAGGAACATTTGTCAGCCAGAGTGGACAGAAGGGTGCTGAGCTGGTATGGTCATGTTGAACGAATGGGAGATGAAAGGCTTACAAAGAGAATATGTGAGTCAGGTGCAAGGGGAGATAGAAGGGCAGGAAGACCCACATTGAGATGGAGAGACTGTGTAAGAAAGGCTTTGGATGATAGAGGAATGACTATAGATCAGGCAGGGGAAGTGGTGGTGGACAAAAGTGAATGGAGAATGCTTGTGAATAGTTGAGTGAACACGTGGTCATTTGGAGTAAGGGGTCGGGCGCAAGTTGGACTAGATAATAGCCCATCAGGTGCCTGGCCCGGGGAGACGATTAATATGAAGGGTGAGCCTGGAAGTGTGGTGGGAGGGCTTGTGGCTTTGGCTCCGCTGCATGTCTGCCTGCCGAGATCGGAACCTCTCCAAGTGGTCGGGGGCCGGGGGAGTGCTGGAGCGAGCTTGGTGACCCTGGTCTCTGGGTCTTCTCCTGGGTGACCTGGATGTGTGTGAGTTTGTGTTTTTTATCTGTGTGTATTTGTTGTTTTATGTTGTTTTTGTGTTTTCCCTGTTCTTGCTCTGTCTTGAGTCGGCTATCCCCAAAATGGGGATTGGGCCTCAGCATAATATAGATAGATATAGATAGATAGATAGATAGAAATAATGGCAACAACTGTCCATAACACTCCTATCGACTAATAATTCTGAATGAGTGTGACCGGTCGTGAAGAAATTTACTGCATTAGCGAGCACACCTCCAATATTTGCACAAGCGCTCCCTCCCACCCCTCACAAGATTGCACACTTAATTAGATTCTTGGTGTGGTGGTGCGGGTGTGTTCATCTCTCCCTGCATCGCTTCGTTAAGGGCTATCACACGAGATATTTTTTCCCCTCATCTTTTTTTCCCCATAACTCTGATCTGGCAGCTTCTGATATGCAGTCATATATAGTTTCTCACCTATGATAGTCTAACTTCAGTCTTGTTCCCAAAACTAGTGCAAAATTTTATCTAATATTGTCAGAATAAAGTTCTGTATTTAAAGTTGATGATAAAAGCCCTTCTGTGATACCCCCTACAGCTCCCTCCCCACTAGCTTTTATCTCCGTGCTGCATGATAGGAGCTGGTCACACGAACGGTTTTTCTGTCATTTTTTCTCGGCAACTCTGGTCAAGAAGCCTCTAAATTCAAGTTTCCTCAGTATTTAAATAACTGTAACCATCTAATGTCAGTATAGTTGCCCATGCCGTATTGAAAAAAAAAGTCTCGAAATACTGACAAAAAATAAAAATGCCGATCGTAAGTCGCCAGACTAACGCTTGTGTGGCGTGGCTCTGATGGACTGGTCTTTGTGCTTCCGTCATGCTCGCGTATTTCACAGACCCATTTTGTCTGATTTACAGCAACTAGGATTCCTTTATCCTTGTTGCATGATTGTGGTGTACTCGGAAGTATATTTAATGTTTATATGTACTGTACATATTTATTTAATGATTATATATTACTTGTTTTGCTTGTCATACTTTAATTGATGTTATGTTTTGCGTTGCATTATGTGCCACCACAAGCACATAGTGAAATTGCTTTGCACTAATAATTATCACAAGTATAGGCTACTTTTCATCCTGGACCTGGGCAAAAACATTAATTTATCATAAGTGTGTTCCTTTAATGTTGCCTTGATACTTATGTAATGCAATATTATCGAATATCTTTATTTGTTTTGTCTATGTGAGTGAGGGAGACAAAAGGCAGAACTGCCTGTGATGAGTGCCTCTCTCAGAGTTGAAAGAGTGACAGTGCCAAGATCAAGGGACGTTCGAGCCAAAATGTCTGGACACAAGAAGTTTGAAGCAATTTTAGTCATAGGATGAGGGAAATACTGATTCTGGGAGAGAGTTCCAGAGCTCAGCTGTTGAATAGAAGAAAGATTGAGAATAACGTTACACTCTTGGATTGGCGAGTTGCACAGAGTAGGGGTGGGATTGTGTTGCAAGATGGGTCCTACGTGCTCTACGAAGAGGGGGTGGTATACACTGAGAGACCTCTGAGGAACACTGATTATTTTAATAGCGGTAGAATAGTGAGAGAGATGCAACATTGCAGCGAAGAGAGAGAGAGAGAGAGACTATAGAGAATTGGTGAGTGCAAGTGAGTTAATGAGACGGAAGGCTTTCTTTTCTACTTTGTCTAGAAGTGCTGTGTAAGAGGATCCTCCCCACACGTGTGAACAATACTCAATACATGGACGCACTATACCCCTGTACAGAGCAAGAAGCTGCGCAGGGGTAAAGAACCCCCGGAGGCGGTTGAACACACCCAGCTTCTGGGAGGCTGTTTTAGAAAAAGTGGTAATATACACCTTGTTGTCTAGCACGTATCACCTTAATAATTAGATTTTTCAGAAATACTTAATTCCTTAATATATTAATTCATGCATTTATTGTGTATTATGTTATTATTTTTGCGTGAAGTGCACAATTCAGTCATGTTGCTTCGATATATGCTTTAGAAAACTGCCTTTCGAGTAGTAGTTAAAACGTACACACACTCTCAGATAAATCCTAAAGTAGGGATTAATTTTGTACTAAATTATATAATATGTGTATTTTGAAATATTTATTCAATTATTATAATCAGTTTGGAAAAATATGAGAAGTGAGGCACCCAACATAACAACAGCTAAATTTACCCCGCACTACTTGTTTATAGCTTGATGAAAATAATGTAACCCAATTTATAATTATGTACTCACACTCTTGCAAAGGCCAAGGTAGTAGCAAAGGTAAATCCTGGGCATGCTGAGTATATTTGGTCCTGATGCTAAATCTAGTGAATTATATTTATTTGTATGTTATATAGTATTTATGTATTTATTATATTTATGTGTGTGTGTGTGTGTGTGTGTGTGTGTGTGTGTGTGTGTGTGTGTGTGTGTGTGTGTGTGTGTGTGTGTGTGTGTGTGTGTGTGTGTGTGTGTATGTGTGTGTGCGACCAGTTAAGCATACACACATACAACAATTCTGATTTCGTTTTCAATTTGGTTACCAGACTGGGGCTATTTTACAAATCAGTTGTTCAAGTAGTGTTGTAGAACGGCCACATTGTTTAACGGCCACAATCCAATTCGGCCTAAGGGTTAGTTATGTTAAGCTTAGTCAATTACATTACGGTTGGTTGCGGTAGGGTTCTTCAGGTTAGGGTAAGTTTGATAAGTTTGTGTTTGGTTAGGTTAGGTTTGCTAAGGATGCATTAGGTTTGGTTCAGTTAGGTTTGATTAGGTTAGGTTTGTTTACGTCAGGTTACACTAATACTAATCATGGCTATGGTCGATGTGGTTGCGGTCGCTTAGGAGTGTGGCTGTTTTGACTTGCAATCGGTAGTAGAATGGGGGGAGGCTTGAAGTCCCGGCGAAAAAAGGGTTCCCATCGTCTGCCAATAACCGGACTGTGCATGGTGCCTTTTATTGTCCGCTTGGAGTGCATGACGGACCATTGAGAGCGAAGAATTGGTGTGGTGGGAGAGGCAGGTGGAGTGCTCAGAGGGAGGGAAGCTGTTCACTCGTGTATTTGTTGGCGTTTCTTTTGCCATATCGGATTTTAGACTTTACTCGTATATTTTATGCCCCCCCCCCCCCCACACACACACACACACATACACACCTCTCTCTCTATCTCTCTCTCTCTGCAACATTATTACGAATAAAACATTGCCTTTGAGATACTGTTTCGTTTAACTCCTTAAGGTAGCGTCTGTATCTGAGTCTGGTATTTCTCATATTTTAGTAGTATATTTTATAAATATATGGGAATTAGTTTTTCTTTAGTAGCATATTTTGTATCTGATAAAGTGACTCTGAGCTTAGTATCGGATACATGCCCTCGTGTGATGACAGCTTTAGTTGTCAAATAATCGTAATACAATATAGACCAGAAATCCTGTCTGTGATAATGTTTTCCTTTATACTTGTTCTAAGAACAATCACTATCTATATTTATATATATATATATATATCTTCATGACACCTATTTTACCAAATTATAGCTATGCAGAATTATAGCCTTCATCTTGGAATATTGATATTTCAGCACCATGTCTCATCATCCCCAAGCAGTTCCGTGAAGTTAGTGTAGACTGCATATCACAAAATATCTTCATATCAGTATATAATGGCCAGTTGCAGGGATGTGCCTTACGGTTTCCTGAATAATTGGTCATAATTTCGCAAACAGGTCGTTTTCCTTACTTAGCGAGAGTGGACCTAAGTTTATTCCTCGTCCCCTTGCTCGTAGCTAGACTAGAGGAACTGAGATGTTGATGATGATGAGCTGAGAGAGAGAGAGAGAGAGAGAGAGAGAGAGAGAGAGAGAGAGAGAGAGAGAGAGAGAGAGAGAGAGAGAGAGAGAGAGTGTGTGAGTGTGAATGAGAGAGGAAAACATGCAAGTTCATAATATTATGCTACCAGTACAATTTCCAACCTTGATGGAAATTATGTTTATTTCGGATCTCATTAGAACATTTCAGCCGATTACAACTCTGTGCTGTCTACCGCCCCCAATGGCAGGGAAGAGATCCAATATTATTTCCAAAGAAAATATGGATAATATCATGGAAGATCATAATTGTCAACATATTATTATCTTGGGAGACCTAAACCAACATCTAGTTTAAAGATAATTTAATGACCTATTATCGGTGCATGGCCTCTTGAACCATGTGGCCTTCCCTACCCTACCCTAGGGGGTTATCTTGATCCTATGCTCACAGATCTAGGTGAAGGCACCGTACGATGTAGATCACTAGCCAGTGTAGGATCACCAGACCACTTGACAGTCCTGTCTCAAGTGCACCTCACGGCTGCTCTTGATAAAGGATGCTAGAGAAAATATGGTTCTGGCAACATGCAGAGTGGACGTCAATAAGGGACAGACTGCACCAATCAGACTGGGAGCTGACACTGACTGGAGATCCAAACCTACAAAAGATGCATAGACTTTGACATCTTGTACCTCATGCTTACAACAGACATTTGTGCTGAAGATCAGCCATGGTTTTGTTACAGATGTCGTTCCACTGCTCATGCCAAATACAGAACTTGGAGAAAATGTAAGCACCACCCTACACAAAGAAACTGGGACCTGCATAAGCACGCTTGCATAAAAATTAAAACTACCACCAAATAGGCTGTCACAATGGGAGGAAAATACAGAAACGAAACTGCATAAAACAATGGTGGTCACTTATTAAAGAAATACAAGGCTTTGTATCACATGAAAGAATCCCAACTCTAATAAAAGACGACGGTAGCTTCACTTCCAGCAATAAATACAAAACTGAATTAATGGCTATTATGTTCTGCAAGACCTCCCCCAGTCTTAACACAACTAAACAGTGTTCTGAAAAAAAAAAAAAAAAAAAAAAAAAAAAAATATATATAGGCTATATACAGTATACTGTATAATATATATACCGGTATATATATTTATATATATATATATATATACATATATATATATATATATATATATAAATATATATATATATATATATATTATATATATTATATATATATATATATATATATATATATATATATATATATATTATATAAGAGATAGGGATGTGTTAAAACATCTTAAGGCTAAAGGCACTAAACAAAAATGAAGCAACTGGATCTGATGAGATTAGTCCACACACCTTGAAACACTGTGCTAAAGAACTCACTAAGCCTTTGACCAAGCTTTATCAGTTCTGTCTACACATAAGATCTTGGCTAACGTTGTGGAAGTTAGCAAGAATACTACCAGTATATAAGAACTTTGAAATGCGGTCCAAATAACTACCACCCAATATCTTTCCTGTCTATTATGAACTAAATATTTGAGAAAATTATTGCTTAACCACTTACAAACTTTATAGATTAGCACCATTTTATAAACAACAAACATTATGGTTTCAGACAGGGCCATTCCACGTCAGACTTACTTCTCTTAATTTCACAAGCATGGAATAATGCTATAGATACTGCTAACCCCACTCTGGGCATAGCATTATACATTGCTGGTGCCTTTAGCTGTCTATGGCACCAAGGATTGATGACCAAACTTCAGGCACTTGGCATTGTTGTGGATTTGATTCAGTTATTTGGAGACTATTGAATGGAAGGAAATTAACAGTGGCAATAAATGGTCAGATCCTCAGGGATCCGTTTAAGGACCATTGCTCTGGAATATTTTCTTTTAAGGGCATCCATTATAATATGCCTATGCAGATGACTGTGCTCTGTCTCACACTTACAATAGAGATGAGGAAGAAGAAATTAAAACAAAACAAATTCAACAACTAAAATATATCACTGCATGGAGCCAAAGGTGGCAAGTAAAGTTTGCTTCAGAAAAGACCCAAGCAATGGAAATAACTCACCAAATTATTCCAGTATACTTGATGGAATATGAAAACTAGGAAATGGCTACCTTAAGATTAACAACAACTTTAGCCTCCTCAGAATACAGTTTGATAGTAATCTAATTTCTGAAATCCAAATCAAGGAATTAGCAAATAGAGCATTCCTAAAAGTAACTGCTCTACGATGTATCAAACACCTGGTAGATGCTGAAGGATTGAAATCTCTCCACAAGGCCCAGGTTGGATTACACACTGAGTATGCTCTCTTACATGGATGTCTAGCCCACGAAGCCAACTCTCTCTCCTTAATAAGGTTCAGAGGAGAGCTGAAAGACTCATTACCTTAGTTTGTCAGGGGGAGAGACAGTAATGGAACTAGACACTTTGGAACATCGTCGTCAGGTAATGTCACTCACAGGGCTTCATAAAGCACAAGTACAACAAACATCTCATTTAGCGGATCTGAGGCTTCCATGGAGACAGTCAAACCGAAGCACGAGGTCGGTGCTATCTAATAGCTGTCAGCCGAAAGTTCCAAGATCTCACACCAGTACACACCAACGTTCCCTCTCAGCTACTACATCAAGATTGTGGAACCTCATGCCAAACGTTATAGATGTCAGAACTCTCAATACCAATCACCTGAAACTTGTGCTAATGTCTGGTGTGGCCAACAAAACTTACACTTCGCCTAATTGGATAAATACATAAATACACTAATTAATTAACCCGTGGAGGCCCGGCTAGTTTTGTAATGTTTGTTCACCAGAACCCGGCCAGTTTTCAAAAAATTGTTTTATTCCAGAAACAATAGCGAATGGGTTAGGAATGAAGGAAAAACCACGGAAAACCACTCAAAAAGCTTAAAGAATGGTCCTACAGAGCCCCCGAAAACGTATTTTACAAGAGTAAAAAATTGAAGGCAATAACCCCAAAAAAACAGGTTATTGCGCGCTCACGCGCACGCACGTGGACTTTGAGAGTTTTCAACCATCGGCACGGTTGCGTGGGATACGTACACTGTTCCCATACAAATCTGAGCCCTCTTGAGTGGCTACACCTGAGGTTACGGTCGGCGCAATTAGGGTGACGCGTCAGACGCGTCTCTGGGGCTGTGCGTTACATACATCGCCGACGCGTCAGACGCGTCGCTGGGGCTGTACGGGTTAATTAATTTCATCGATGTAAAAAAAAATCAACTATAAATAATGATGTTATACAATATAAAAATAATGATAATTGAATAAATGATCAAACAAATAGACATACAGATAACATATTAAAATAACACTTTTTATTAAAGACCCCCATAAATAATAAAAGGAAAACCCCAGAAGAGAACAGAAGAAAGCGTAAGGAAAAACATTACCGGAATGCGGAAGGAGGAACTGAAGCAAAGCAAATAACGACGAGAGACACAAGGAACAAAGAAGAAATAATCACAGGATGCAGCATTCCAGCCCACCAGATCATCGCCAAGAATAACAGCGGAAAGAAGAACAAAACTAAGAAGGAGATAGAGAAGGCCATAACAAGAGAAGATATAAATGGAATGAAACCAAGAAGAAATAATGACAAGCAGAAAAGACAAGATGGCGACCATCAGGAAAAACGACTTCCAGAAGAAAATAAAGGAGAAACTAAACTAGAACCAAGAGGACGATCACAGACGAGAATAATAAGGAAGCAAATAAACACAATGTCCCGCATCCCGAAATTACCCCACATCATCAATAAGGAGAACGAGAAGAAGAAGACCAAAGTGGAGCCAGAAGAAGAGAAGAGAAGAACATCGACAACAACAAAATATGCCCGCGGAGTGATACCACGGGTACAGAATAATCCACAGAATTCCACAAGTAATACACGCCACTATTTTCCTAATAATAATACTTCCACGCCCCCTACGAACATCAAACGAGATGCCCGGATTGCCGCCATTGCACCAGAACTCCCATCAACACCCGGCAAGACAATTAATATACTATCAACACCACAAGAAACTCCTAAAAGGAAAATTGTATTCAGCCAGGGAAAGAAGGATCACCATCACCATCACAAGAGCAGGCTCTTATGCCCTACTTCCACCCGAAGGTCGAATCACCTGCCCGCCAGTTTCTAAGGGGCCTTCCTAATCCCCTTAGATCCGCCCCTGACCGGACTTATGACCTTGTGACTCCCGCACACCTACCCCTGGACATCTCAGCCAAAGTCGTCACTATCCCGACGAAAGCTGAACAGGGCAAGCAATTCTAGGGCTTTCATAACACTGGCATACTAGTGGTGATAGTCCTAGAATTACCCTCCCATTCAGTGGACGATTGAAGGCATGCCGAATATCTTCCCAGGTCTGAGGAGTTATTTTCCCTATTGAGGGAATCATTGTTATCACGTGTCATGACATAGTAATAACATTCAAATCCCTAGTAGGCAGCACTTTTAATAGTAGAAGTAGAAGCTCGCGGACATGTCCCCACCTTACTTCTGTTATTAAATACGCTCTCTAACTTCTCGACTGATACTTGACATGGCAACGTCATTCGATTAGTCCAGGGCTTTGCGACACACCGTAACTGGCACTCTGCATAGAAAAGTCCTTAGTGCATCTGTCCAACAACACGTTAGTGGACATTTGCAATTAAAAGGTTTAAACACTGCCCCGAGTTCATTGAACCTTTTATAAAGGTCAGCGGCAGTCGAGGAACATAGTAATGGTCATGACCTTATTATTTATTCGCGTTAGCCCGATATATTGTCACTGTGTCATAACATTGGAGACATTATAGTAAAGACCCTACACCAAGAGTACCTGAACTGAACTTCACCACCGATTAATATAACAGTCAGGATAGTCGAGTATTCCTAGCTCTGTGCTAAAACATACTCGCGTTCGTCCGATGAGGTGCCCAGTGTCATGACATTTAAGGAGCCTCATTTAAGACCCGATTCCAATTAAT
This sequence comes from Paralithodes platypus, assembly GCA_032716605.1. Classification (NCBI taxonomy): domain Eukaryota; kingdom Metazoa; phylum Arthropoda; class Malacostraca; order Decapoda; family Lithodidae; genus Paralithodes; species Paralithodes platypus. The sequence goes on from CM064543.1 coordinate 17,580,626, forward strand.
CCAACTGTAACTTAAACAACTGATCCACACGACGGCCCAACGGAGACTCAGAAGACCGCAAGCTGTACCTCAACTCATCAATTCCCTAGCTCCAAGTGTTATTTTAGGAGCTCATAATAGAAACAAAAAACAAGTCGATACCAGTGAAGAGGTATCTTAAAGTTAGAGTCTCAACCATTGACTCTACCTAATTTTCACCAGTGTGTCGGTGCATATATAAAGTTAGAGTCCCAATATATTAACTCTACCTAATTCTCACCAGTGCGCAGGTGCCTATATAAAGTTAGAGTCCCACCATTGTTACGACCGGGACTCGTATAAAACAAGGGCTCTTAATCATTGGACTAGAAAGGCACACAGCCACAACGGTAACACTAGATCCAACCCTCGAACTTATAATGCCAGCGCACAAAAACACCTATACCCTCCAGAGTTAAATCTGCGATAGCGGGGTATCCTATAACTCGGTATAAATGCACTACTACTACAGGCTGATGATCTCTGATACAGCCTGATCACAACATACAATTACGTTAATAATGTATACAAGGAAAAAGATAGAGCTTAATTAAATCACTGGAATGATTTAATGCAAACAAGAAGAAGGTATAATTAAAGTTACTCTAAACAATAATAAACTGTCACTCCTATATTAAAGAAAGTGAATGAAAGTCCTAAAGCATCGAACAGGAATCTTCTGAAGAAAGTCTGATGCTGCTTAAGATGATCGAATCGGATTTTGAACTGTTATATAAAGCAGGAACAAGATATGGCAAGTGTATGGACATATAGTGTTAATCTGGCACGGGAATAACGATAAATGCGCAATAGTATTATCTCCAACAACAAAAGAAGTACTTCCTCAGGCAACGCAAAAGCCTGCTCGGGTTGTGCAACTCAACAACAACCAAGGCTTACAATCAACGTGAATAAAAATGCTGCATACATAACATAAGAGTTTATAATCCTAATCGGGTGTCTGCTAGGCGAATAAAGTCTAGCTGGGATGTCGTAGGCTAGGAAACAATGGCTGAGCAAGCGGCTCGTAGCCTAGCGAGGTCCTTAAGACTGTACGGCCAAATTACGTTAAATGACGGGGTGCTCTCTTGAGAGATCCAGATCGCTAGTATCTGGTTCTCTCCTGGCGACCCTCTCAAAGTCAAAGCAAAACAAGTTAGCACAGTGTTGGGTGGCAGAGGCAAAAGCCCTCACTCGCAACACAGTGCTAAACTCACAAGGTACACAGTCAAAAAGACAACCTAGGCTTCCCACGTATCCATTGCGATTGTACAAGTTCAACAAAACCTGGTACACATTGGAAATCACAACATCAATAGCCTTACCCCAGTCTAGCATTAAATAGCCCAGCAGACAACCAAGAAATAGGTAGGGAGACACCGCGAGTGTGTCGAACCTCTACAGACAAAATGTTAACCCCTCCAAAATGTCTAACTAAGCATGAAATATCTGAGAGCTTCAGCATATAATACGATGGCCGATATATGAAATCGTGCAGAACCAAAGGGGAGTTATGATGTTAAATAGATTGGAAGAATGAGAGGTAAGAAGTTGAGAGAGAGAGAAAGTGTTCTATAGGTAGAAGTCGGGGACAGGTGGCAAGGGAGGTGTGAAGGGTATGCTGGTCAGGCAAGCTCTGAGCAAGGAAGGCACAAAGGCAGCAGGGAGTGCGGGGGGACCACTTCCTGACGCGGCAGTAGGGCGGTAAGGCGGCCAGCCACTCAGAGGGCCCGGCCGTGGCATGACGTCACCGAGACAACGTGTAACACTACGCGTACTACCCTCTGCCTCCTGCACTTACTCACTCACACTCTCTAGCTGTATCATTCAGTCTTATACATTAAATTTATAACTGATGATATCAAATATAATGCATTGTCACAGACAAAAATAAAGACCACTTCTGTACTGCCTGTGACATGACGATTCACAAGAAAGAAAGTACAACATTGTAGATAGACTGTAGCCAAATTCATTGCCCTGGCGAGTGCTAGCGAGCGGCTGAGCCCACGTGGCGTTCTGCTAAGCTGCAGGCGTCACACCATATTGACTCTGCCTAATTTTCACCAGTGCGTCGGTGCCTATATAAAGTTAGAGTCCCAACATATTGACTCTGCCTAATTCACACCAGTGCGCAGGTGCATATATAAAGTTAGAGGCAAATATATCACTATTTGTAAAAGGTTCAGCTTTAAAATAGATGCCAACATATATTGTATGCCTTTAGCTAGACAAAAATGCACTAAGCATAAATAGTGCTCCTCATATAAGCAGATATGTTCAAATAAAGACAGAGGGAGAGAGTGTGTGTGTGTGTGTGTGTGAAAGTGAGAATTAGTGAGTGAGAGCGAGATGGCAGGGGAGGGGTGGATTTTATTATGTTTTTAGTTAAGGTTAATTTAAGTTTCAAGTTCAATCTCTTTTAACTAACAAGTTACTCGTGCTAGGCCCTAAAACTACCAAATGAAGCTTCGAAAGCTTGTGTTTTGCTTATATTTGTTGTCAGTACATGGCAGTACTGTATTTAGACATGTAACATGTTGCCAAAGGAGTAAAGCGCTACCATCGCCACAATGTCATAGAAAATTGCAGGACATATGCTGTGCCATGAGTTGTTAGTGACACGGGGTATTTTCGTGACGTATCGGTGTAGCTAGGATTAGCTATAGACCTATGGTAAGCGATAGATAGAGTGAAAGTGAGAGAGATAGAGAGAGGTGAATGAGAGATAGGACCAGGGGGGGGAGGGAACCAGCCAGAAGTAATGTATGCACCCTTGTTCTCTCTCCTCGTCCACTTGCATTAGTTCAACTGCTATAGACGACCATGGGATGTTAGTCTCTCTCTCTCTCTCTCTTTTGTTCATGAGCACGTATATACAGCACATGTGGCAATCAAATGAGGAAACTATAATAACACATCTGAATGATGCCTACCTAATTTATAAACACAAAAATGAATGTAACCAGACGACGATACTGTTGTTACAGTAGAATAATCGCTCTCTGAGTAGTATGTATTGCCTTACCAATGGTTGTCCCCTTATTATTATTATTTTTTTATTATTATTGAAATACCACAGGAACGAAAATTCATGGGAGCGAAACTTCACCCCCAACGAGATCCCTCTCTTTCTACCACCTCCCTCCACATGTTACACGTCTCGTTAATCACAGTCTTCTAATATACAAATCACATTTCCTTACCCCCTGACATTCTTGAAATACCTACTAAGTATATTCAATTAGATACCAACCATGCAGACTATAATACGTTCGTTGTGTATACTGTAGGTACGAGGCGATCTCAAGACACCTTAGCTCCCAGTGCACAACGAACCGGATCTTGATTATGTCCGCCTGTATTACATTATGTATTATGTTGATTTATACCATTGCCTATTTTTGTAATAATTGTATTCAGCTAACTATGATCTCAATAACCATTGATGTAATGAAAATATGAAGTCTCCTCATACGATTGCACTAGTTCTGTAGTGCTATTATTTACAACCTGTCAATTAATAATTCAGTCACTACAAGCTTGCTTTCCTTTTTTTTTTTTTTTTTTTTTAATGAGATACGTATATACAGACCATGTGACAATTAAATGAGGAAACTATAATAACACATCTGAATAATGCCAACCTGATTTATAAACACAAATATGAATGTAACCAGACGACGATGCTGTTGTTTCAGTGGAATAATGGCTCTTTGAGCAGTATGTATCGCCTTACCAGTAGTTGTCCCCTCACAGGATGGGGGCGCTGCTCAATAAACTCGCCCCTCGGGGCAAAATCAAAATCAAATCTCTCTCTCTCTCTTTCTCTCAAACGCTCTGATACTGCCCCTCCTGGAGTATGCTATGGTCATGAATTCCTCTAGTGTGTACGTAAGTGAATCTAGATAATTTGTACGGACTAGAAATATTCCATTGGCACCCAAAGACTAGATTGGAAAAAGATATATATATATATATATATATATATATATATATATATATAGAGAGAGAGAGAGAGAGAGAGAGAGAGTTAAGTTAAGGTTATATAATTACAATGAGTTACAAGGAATAGTTGGTATCTCAAAGCCCTTACATTTCATTCTGGGGATATATTCGAAGTGGAGGGAGAGAGGTTGTTTAGTGCACTACACTCATTACAGTGTGTGCAAATTATCTTCTTGAACTGCTCTGCTGAAGAACTTGACAACTTCTGAGGGAAGTTTGTTCCAGGTAGAACAGATATTATTTGTGAAAAAGTTTCCACAAATACTAAAACTGAACCTTATCAATGATAACTACCAGCTATGGTTGCGTGTTGTATTCATATCGTGACTATTCATTTTGCTATAATCCACATCGTCAACCCCATTAAGTATTATAAAAACTTCAATTAACTGACCTCGTAGTCTATGTGTTTCCAATGGAAAGAGATGAAGAGCTCTCAACCGGTCCTCATAGCTCATTCTTATAATCGATGGAATAACCTTTGTAACTCTAGCTTGTACTCTTTCCAGTCGCTCTATATCTTTCCTGAGCGCTGGAGACCAGAATTGAACAGCATATTTCAGGAGAGGCAGTATCAGAGCGTTGTAAAATGTGAGGACTATTTCCTTATTCCTATATTTAAATTGCCTCTTTATATAGTCCAATTATTTCTTACCTTTCTTTTCTACTTCAATGCACTGCTTGGAAAGCTTTAGGTCACTCAAGATGAGAACACCCAAATCCTTTTTCAAATCAGTCACTTCCAGGGATATTCACAATACCGAATAGCCTCACTTGGGGTTTGCTTGGCCAATAAGCATCACCTTGCACTTTTCCAAGTTCAATGGCATCTGCCATGTCTCAGACCATGAGCGAGAGAGAGAGAGAGAGAGAGAGAGAGAGAGAGAGAGAGAGAGAGAGAGAGAGAGAGAGAGAGAGAGAGAGAGAGAGAGAGAGAGAGAGAGCGGGTGCGAGAGTGTCAATCATGCAGTAAATAAAAGAGTTATAATATTTCCTTCTATATTTGGATATAGGTTAGAGTAATGCTTTCATCTTGACCAGTTTGACTTCAATCATTAATATACCGTAGACATATTTGTTGAAAATGTAGTCTTTATGGTTTTGGTGCTCCAATATCCTTGTTCTACATTCATATTTTTTACCTTACATTAATTTACCTTAATCTTGAGCAGTTCCATACACTTTTCACACTCCAGCTCTTAACCAACACTCGCCTCATGTCAACACCATCAACCATATACTATATTCTACTTAATAGAAATTTAAAATTAATTAAATAAAAAAATAAAAAAATATTTATATACCAATATAAAACGGGAAAATGTTCTGGATTAAAGTCAGCGTAAATCATACATACACACATACACAAGCGTGCACATACACACACACACACTTTCTATCACACTCACACTGACAGACAATTATTACATTGTGTTGGTTGTTTTCCCCAAATCTTACCCATTTAACTAAGTTTACAGAACAAAATATCCAAGCACAACCCTATATAACCAAGCCTTGCCTATCATAACATAGACAAGTTGTGTTCAACGTAACCTAGATAAAAAAAAAAAAAAAAAAAAAAGACACGTAGCTGACCAGGTTTATATATTTGTTTCGCTTACTTATACTGTGAAATTTAATTATCTTGGTTATGTTCTTCGTAACCTTTCTACTCAGTTTTCATCATCCGTGTCTTCTCTCTAACCATGAACTTCCCCAACTTCACAATCTCTCTCTCTTTCCGAACCCTCTCATCTTAATCGTAATTCTCTCTTAGTGCCTGCAGTCCGAATGTCTTAGCCTTCCTCCGTGCGCCGCCTTGTATCTTGCCCTGCTAATGAATTGCGTCAAGATTTATGCTGTACCTCTTCCTCTCAGCAGGTTTACGTGTTTCGCCCACGATACATTATGCCGCCAGTCATTTTCACACACATTTAACTAAACGAAATATAATCATTCCTGTCCAAAATAGTCTAAGCTAACCTAACCAATCCTAACCTAATGTATAATACTGTATGTTACTATAACCAAACATAATCGTATCTTAATTTGTCAGTACATTTCAAAATCTTACCTTTTCTTTCATGTACCGTACTTTGCCTAACCGTCTGACTAAACCTAACATGACCTGACTTATTCTATCTTTCACAAACCAACCTTATCCAACCCAGTATATTCACATTGTGGGCGAAGACATTCGGAGTGTGGGCAATATTAATAAAACAAATATACTTGTAAGATAAATGACCGGTGCTCCTTCCGTAGTGGCTCGGATATTTAGCACTCACTCGTGTATTTTAAAAGCAACACACCCACATATCACTGGCATGAATTAATTATGAAGTGACTCGCTTGCTCGTTCTCTTCTCAGTGTTCTTCTCTTAAATTCACGTTCATTAGACCAACAAGACTTTAAATCCCCCGAGGCTTTGCATTAAGTACCTGTGTGGATGGCCATTGTATTTCTACGAAATCAGATAATCGTTTATTTCCTAATTAGTAAAACATTGAGACCAAACTAATGGCCTCATTATCAAAGATCAGTGTTTGTTTAAGCAAAAGTAGGAAGGGTATTTGCCTTGGGGTAAGCTAGTACTACATTTTTGTCTTGTAATGAGCCGTGGTATGTAAATATCCTTGGAATTATAGATAAAAAAAGAGTTGGAAATTACTTGATTAAAGGCTCACTGGCAGCTAGTAACTGAATTTGTGGATTCCACACTATTATAATATAAACTTGTACAGTATATTGTATACCTTTTACAGATGACTTTATTGCAGTATATTTGCTAATAAGATTAATAATAACATTTGATAGTAGTTGATATGGCAACACTATTATGACGTCACGAATGTATCAACAATGATGATGTATTCTAAATATTGTTCTTAGAACAAACAAAAAGTGGCAATTTGAAGTCTGATCTCTACAAACTAATACATTAGTTCAATACACCAGCTTTTGCATCAATAACTAATAGTTTTGTTAATTACTTAATAATTAGGCCTAATACAAATTATATGAACATTGCCTAACATGTATTCGGTGGAGTCTCATCTCTTATTTGCCACTACTTATGATTACACTCATTCTTTCTGAGGTAAGTATTAAATGTAAGGTGCCTGTTGCTTAGGCTTATGCTCAGCACAGTGTACCAAATTGATTTATGAACATAAATTATGGATGTAAACTAATGTCAGTGGGCCTTTAAGGATTACAAGTATAGTACGATGGCTCGATAAAGTGAGGAATAAGAGATTATGAAAGCTGTGGGAATAATATATTGTTTAATATAAAGTATCATAGGCTATACAAATGGTATTGATTCATAAAGAGGATGATTTGAGCGAGACTGGTATACGCCAGAGGTATAATTATCGAAGTGAAAGGGAATATGGGTCGCAAAACTTGGAAAACTGTAAACCTATATATATTATTAGTTTCTATATTTTGATAATTAGCCAAATCAACATGTTGTTTTACATTTACCTTCCTCATGTTTAGATAATGAGAACAGTAATTATACTAGTTATAAAGCTCTCTCATTATGAATCGTGAACAATTGGATATACCGCCTGATGGTTAGTAAATAAAGGAAAGTCATCTGGTTGAAAGGTTAATCACGTGTTCTGTACTGTGGAATAAATACTGATAACCGTTACCGACAATATATCGGCTCAGTAATTGGTATGTCCAGAACATTTGATGGTGTGATTTCCCTTATGGAGAGCTACATAGAGCTACATAGATACACAGACCACACAGACCTCAAGGTCCTTACTAGGCAGTCTGGCCTTACAAACTATATATGTATATATATATATACACCGGTACATATATATACACACATACATACACATATACACATACATACATATATATATACAGTATATATATACATATATATACATACTGTACAGTGCATACACATACATTTTTTTTTTTTTTTTTTTTTTTTTCATATCACCCCAGCCCTCTGCAGATAGAGGTCAAGCCTTCCCTTGAAAGCGTTTATTGTGTCGCTCTCTACCACTCTCGCTGGTAGTTTATTCCACTCTGTCGCCACACTGTAGGTGAAGAAACTCTTTGTGACATCTAGGTTTGCTTTTTGGTTTTTAATTTCATTCCGTTTCCGCGAGTTTGATTAGTATTGTTTAATGTGAATAGTGCATTTACATCTACAAACCTTTTAGTATCTTAAAGCACTCAATAAGCTGACCCCTCAACCTCCTCTTTTTTAATGAGAACAGGTTCAATCGTTTAAATCTTTCTTCATATGATTTATTTCTTAATGAGGGTATCATCTTCGTCGCTCTACGCTGTACTGACTCGAGTCTTACAATGTCCTTGATCAGATAAGGTGACCAGAACTGCACACTATATTCAAGGTGGGGCCTCACCATACTTTTGAACAGTGGCACTATTACGTTCTCATGTTTATATGTAAATTTTCGTTTAATAAACCCCAATGCTATGTTTGCCTTATTTGCAGCTGCTATATATTGGTCGGAAGTTTTTAGGTTTTCAGATATTAGTACCCCTAGGTCTTTTACTACCGTTGCGGTTTTTATTTGTTTGCCATTCATTTCGTATTTATATTTCATATTTCTGCTACCAACCTGCAGCACCTGACATTTATCGACATTGAAGGGCATCTGCCATTTTTTCGACCACTCTGATATCTTGTTTAAATCAGATTGCAACGCATTTCTATCATCTTCGTTCAGGACTGTATTTCCTATTTTTGTATCGTCGGCGAATTTGGAAATGGTGTTATTTACCCCTACATCAATATCGTTAATGTAAATGAGAAACAGGACCGGTCCAAGACTGAACCCTGTGGAACTCCACTAGTGACAGGCTCCCACTCCGATTCCACTCCATTTATCACCACTCTCTGTCTTCTGTCTGTAAGCCAATTTTTTATCCATGAATGAATTTCACCTTTGATACCTATCCTCTCCAGTTTAGCCAATAGTTTTCGGTGAGGCACCTTGTCGAAAGCTTTTTGAAAGTCCAAGAAGATTATATCTAGTGATTTCGTCATGTAGTTATATGTGAATAGTTTGTTATAAAATTCAATCAAATTTGTTAGAGAGAGAGATAGAGATAGAGAGAGAGAGAGAAAGAGAGAGAGAGAGTGAGCTACATAGAGCTACATAGATAAACAGACCACACAGACCTCAAGGTCCTTACTAGGCAGTCTGGCCTTACAAACTATATATGTATATATGCATACATATATATATATATATATATATACACCGGTACATACATATACACACATACACACACATATACACATACATACATACACACATACATATATATACAGTATATATATACATACTGTACAGTGCACACACATACACATACATATTTTTTTTTTTTTTTTTTTTTTATCACCCCAGCCCTCTGCAGATAGAGGTCAAGCCTTCCCTTGAAAGCGTTTATTGTGTCGCTCTCCACCACTCTCGCTGGTAGTTTATTCCACTCTATCGCCACACTGTAGGTGAAGAAACTCTTTGTGACATCTAGGTTTGCCTTTTTGGTTTTTAATTTCATTCCATTTCCGCGAGTTTGATTAGTATTGTTTAATGTGAATAGTGCATTTACATCGACTTTGTCGAAACCTTTTAGTATCTTAAAGCACTCAATAAGCTGACCCCTCAACCTCCTCTTTTTTAATGAGAACAGGTTCAATCGTTTAAGTCTTTCTTCATATGGTTTATTTCTTAATGAGGGTATCATCTTCGTCGCTCTACGCTGTACTGACTCGAGTCTTACAATGTCCTTGATCAGATAAGGTGACCAGAACTGCACACCATATTCAAGGTGGGGCCTCACCATACTTTTGAACAGTGGCACTATTACGTTTTCATGTTTATATGTAAATTTTCGTTTAATAAAGCCCAATGCTATGTTTGCCTTATTTGCAGCTGCTATACATTGGTCGGAAGTTTTTAGGTTTTCAGATATTAGTACCCCTAGGTCTTTTACTACCGTTGCGGTTTTTATTTGTTTGCCATTCATTTCGTATTTGTATTTCATATTTCTGCTACCAACCTGCAGCACCTGACATTTATCGACATTGAAGGGCATCTGCCATTTTTCGACCACTCTGATATCTTGTTTAAATCAGATTGCAACGCATTTCTATCATCTTCGTTCAGGACTGTATTTCCTATTTTTGTATCGTCGGCGAATTTGGAAATGGTGTTGTTTACCCCTACATCAATATCGTTAATGTAAATGAGAAACAGGTCCGGTCCAAGGACTGAACCCTGTGTAACTCCACTAGTGACAGGCTCCCACTCCGATTCCACTCCATTTATCACCACTCTCTGTCTTCTGTCTGTAAGCCAATTTTTTATCCAAGAATGAATTTCACCTTTGATACCTATCCTCTCCAGTTTAGCCAATAGTTTTCGGTGAGGCACCTTGTCGAAAGCTTTTTGAAAGTCCAAAAAGATTATATCTAGTGATTTCGTCATGTCGTTATATGTGAATAGTTTGTTATAAAATTCAATCAAATTTGTTAGGCATGACTTATTTGATCTAAAGCCGTGTTGACTATTTTTGATTAGGTTGTTTGATTCGAGGTAATCTACTATCTTATCTCTAAGGATTTTTTCCATGATTTTTCCTACAATTGAAGTTAGACTAATTGGTCTGTAATTACTCGCTTTGGCCTTGCTACCCTTCTTGTATATCGGCGTAATGTTCGCATCTTTCCAATATCTCGGTACAATCCCCTGTAGTAATGATAAGTTAAATAGTTGTGCCACGGGTTTTTCTATTTCGTCCTTAACATTCTTAATTATTTTCGGGTGGAGCATGTCGGGTCCCGGGGTCTTATTTACATTTAAATTACTCAATTTGCTTTGTACTTCGCTAACACTGATGGTGAAATCTCCTATCACATGAGTTGAGGTGTTATTTTCAAGGGTATGATCGATAATTTCTTCTGTGAAAACTGAGCCAAAATATTTGTTGAGCAGATTTGCCGTGTTTGTGTCACCTGTTATTGTCTGGCCATCTTCTATTAGCGGTCCGATTCCGCTTTTGATCTGTTTATTTTTATTTACGTAACTGTAGAATTTGTTGGGGTTTGTGGCACTTTCTCTGGCAATAGTCATTTCGTAATTTTGTTTGTTTGCCCTAATTATTTTTTCACTTCCCTTCTACTATTTTTGTACAAGTTTTTAATTACTTCAGGGTTTGTGTTATTTTTTACAAGTTTGTGGAGTTGATTCCTTTTCCTTATTGCCTTGCCAATGTCTCTACTGTACCAAGGGGGCATACTTGATTTCGTATTACGTTTTGGTTTCATGGGTACAAATTGTTTAAGCGCTTCTGTAATTGTAGACTTAAAATGTCCCCATAGTTCATTTACTTCGTTTATATTTATGAGGTTTGAGTGTATGTTTGATAGTGAGAGAGAGAGAGAGAGAGAGAGAGAGAGAGAGAGAGAGAGAGAGAGAGAGAGAATGAATGAGTGTGTGTTTGTGTGTAAATAGACACATCCCTATTCTATGCCGCTTTGAAGGAGGAAGAATCACTTGGCCGCCTTTCACTGTGCCCAAGGAAAGCTTGATTACATCACTCACCCACTGTTTATTTTCCTCAGCCTGCCGTACCCTGGGCGGTTCAAGTGATCCAAGTGTGATGAGGCCTGTATAATAACACCCATCATTATTTTATTCACAATATTATAAAATCCTCATCTTTCTCATAATGTTATATTCTTTTCACCAATGATGCCGTCAGAGTTTGTTTTCCAACTTCTCTTTTCCCACGTTTCTTTAACACACAGAAATTTAAATTTTCCGTATCCCCTCATAGATTGTTTTGAGGACTACAGTCCTCAAAATCATCCTCAAATTTATCTCGTTTTGTCTTTTCTTCTCCTGATCCCAGTTGACTCACTTCATATAATGGTTCTTCTAGTCCACACTATTACACACCCGGCAATAATATCCGCTCCCCACCAGTCTATTAACTCCTACTGTACCTTATTATGGTATTGTTCATATTACCCATCCTGGCGCATGCTTGTTCAAATGTCCAATTGAACATTATGTTAATTTATCAACGTTTAGCCTTCATAAATATGCTATGATTTGTTAGTTCATACCTGTTCATCTATTATGTTATTTGTATTAACTTCTATTATGTTTTTTTGTGCATAATACATTTGTATAATAACAAATTAATGATATACCGGTATATATATATATATATATATATATATATATATATATATATATATATGAAGGTGAAGACCAATGGCAGGATGTACATTAACTTTCTTTGTAACGTTTCGATCCTACACTTAGACTAAGTTTTAAATTAACATAATTACTATAGAAGTAAAATACAAAAAAAACAAAAAAAATCTATGTGGAAGAGAGAGACAAAAAGAATACCTGCTTGTAACGAGTGCCTCCCCCAGTTGAAAGAGTGACAGGGCCAAAATCAAGGAACGTTTGTGCCAAAATGCCTGGACACACGGAGTTTGAAACAATTTAAGTCATAAGATGAGGGGAAGTTGGATTCAGGGAGAGAGTTCCAGAGCTCAGCTGTTGAATAGAAGAAGGTTTGAGAATATCGTTTCACTCTTGGATTGGAGAGTCGTACAGAGTAAGGATGGGATTGTGTTGCAAGACGGGTGCTACATACTCTACGTAGAGAAGGTGGTATACACTGAGAGAATACGGGATTGATATGATAAAGGAAGAGTAATGAGTTATGAAAATTACAATGGTGTCCTTGGAAAAGAAAATGCTATGCATACACAATGTAAGAAAGTAAATACCTTGAACACAGCTAAACTCATGATGGTAGTATTGCGGACTCGTGAGCGCCAAGGGAAGGGCGAAGATGGCGGGAGCGGAGAGATTCTGCTCTTATATCATTCTTGTCATGGCGTTGGCATTACTGAACAATAAAAGTTAGTGGAAATAGGACTTCAGAGGCTATCAACCTTTCTGAATTGTTAAGCCAGGACACTGTACGTCAAGAAAAGCGTCCGGACAGGAGCCTCTTTTCGAGAACCCCAGACCCTTGTGAACAATATTTGAAAATGTGCAACTTTTATGATGTGGTTCGAGGCTTCATTGTGAATTCTGAACGGAGAATATGCCGGTTTGTTTAAAGGTTTGTTTGTACGGTATAACCTTCCCTTCTGTTCGGAAATCCTCGTTTGTAATTGTCAGTTTGATTGGCCCACATATGTATTACAACATTTCAGCTATCACACTTATATAGGTCTACAATAGAAGACTACAAAACACCAGGGATTTGGTCTTTAAAACGTAACATGTGAGATAATGTGAACTCAGTCTTGAACACAAACCTGGTAATCCAATGGACCCGGGTTCAAATCCCGATATGTCAATGGGAAGATATTATTGGGATTGAATTTGTGCTGTACCTAGTATCAGTGCATTACCACAAAGGCCACCGAAATGCCAAAAAAAATACCCTCATTGTTCCCTGATTAAATAGCACTGTATGAATATTCCCATATTCAAAATATGCTACAGGGGGACAATGCCTAGTGAGTTCACTGCTCAATAGGTGGCATTCTGAGAGTGAGGGTCTGAGTCTGGAGGGTGAGACAGTGAAGCACTTGAACGAAGCAACCAGCGGCTTCAGAGATGGAGCTGCTTCGAGCCATGAATGGATGCTTCACACGTCTCACTCCACAGATAAGACTGGAACGAGACCTCACGGGCTTCACCGTGTTGAGCGGTGGATTGTAAGGGCTCTCAGCCTATGCCCGAGAGGGAGTAGTTGGAATATAGAAAAAAAAAAAAAAAAAAAAAATATATATATATATATGAGAGAGAGAGAGAGAGAGAGAGAGAGAGAGAGAGAGAGAGAGAGAGATAGATAGATGCCGGTATATTTGAGCTTATGTTATGTGTCCACTTCCATAATAGCAAATTATTGCAATTATACTACGGTTATGAATGCCCCATTAACAATTGTAGATAAGTAATATCTTCATGTCATCAAATAAGCAACAAATAGTATTACATATTGAAGATAAATTCACCAACTCCATAATATAGTTGAATATAAAACATCCAACACGAATAAGTCAAGAAGTATAATTATATAACCGCGGTCAACCTCCTAATAAAGAGCACAATAGTAAGTCAATGGCCACCGTTAGTTAAGGAGTTAGGTGATGAGGGCGGGCGACAATTACAGTGGTCCTTGTCCTTTATTCAGTTAGCGTCACACAAACACCACCATCACCAGGATTTACTGCACTATAACTCAAACACTGCGGGACGACAGGCACTTGAACAAACGCATACTGGACACCGGGGCACATTTTGTGCCTAGTTTATCAAGTATTAATGACATTGATTTTCTTTCACAATAGTCTTTCGTACTACATTCAATATCTGTTCAACTGTAATACCACTGATTTGATTATGTTAAAATAACACCTAATGATTTAAATACAAATATATATATTTACTATCCCACAATATTAAGCCATTTTGTAAAAGGTGAACCCATATTGTTTCCTGTATCGACATAGATAATTTTAATTAAACAAATATTATATACGATTAGGTAGTAGTTTTCTGGCTAACTGAGCTCCAGAAATAGTAAAAACTCCCATGCTATATGTTAGCGTTCACAAAATGGTGTCCTTGTTAAAAACTTGTCTTATGTGTGTATTCTAAAGTGCCTCTTAAGCAGAAATGACACGAGTGACCGGGTGTCCACAACGTGTAAAATACACACAGGCGGGACAATACCTGTGGTTTAGATTACAGGTGCCAGAGCTTTACTTGCTAAATTACGGCATTTTTATTACTGGCCACGACGACATAAACTCTCGCTCGGCCCTTCAGAAGTCCCAATGACACACAACAAATCAGCGGGTAGTTGGCGTAGCGTGTCTGGAGGCCGTAAGTTGGGCAGTGACACGAATATCCACCCACCCCGCGGTGAGGTAAGTGTTGGGGGGGATTTTTAGTACAACTGGGTTTGGGTAGTTGGTACGAATGTCAACATCGCATTTCATGTGATTGCTCCTCTATGTATGAACATCTCCGATATTCTGTATTAATATTTATCTGTGACATACATGGAGTGATTTAGACTAAACTAGGTTAGATTATGTTTTAATGAGCTACGATAGACTAGATTATAGTAGCCTGGACTAGTTTGGATTAGGTTATAATATAATGATGGTAGGATAGGTTAAGTTAGACTGTATTAGGTTAGGTTAGGTTTGGATATGCTAGGCTTGGTCAGACTAAGTCAAATAATAGCGGTGGGGCCATACATGTTAATCGTCTCATTTCGGTTGTAAAAAAAAAAAAAAAAAAAAAAAAAAAAAAAAAAAAAAAAAAAAAAATCCCCCTCCCTCCGAGTGCCTGCGAGAGGGCACTCCCTAGCATGATTATAGTGACCTAGACCTAGACCCACTCCAGACAGACCTCATCTCGGACATACATTGCCATTTACATTATTCCCGGGCAGGTCTTGCTGGGGGACGTGCCTTGGACATGCTGCGTTTCTCTTCATTTGGATCACTTTTTGTCAATTTGTCTTGCATTTTAGTTGCAGTCCACTACATTTTGTTCACCCCCGCCTACAATTTATGTAGTGAGGCAACACGAAGCGTTTTGATCTTAGTGGCGCAATGCATAAGTGTGTTGATTTTCGGTGTGAGCGTCCTGGGTTCGAATCCCCGGACTGCCACATGTGTTTGTTGATTTTATTAATCGAGCTTAGGAGTAAAGTTGGTTGGTAGAGAGAACATAATAATAAGACATTCATGTCACTGTATACAAAAGCATCTACACAATTTATGAGGGTATAAAGATGCAAACCATTGCCCAACGTTTCATTTATTGTTCTCATACAAGGTCCCACCACTTAACCTTTCTTGTTACACTGAGTAGCTCTTCCCAATCCTCGCTCGCGATAAAGTTTTACTCCTAACCTTTTTCATTCACCTCAGCCAACCCATTCCTTGTCCACCATAGGATAAGTGTAATCAAATTTCTCAACTCAAACTCTATTTGTATACCTAACTTCATTTTGTATGTCTCAGCCTCTGACATTTCTAAGCACTCAGGCTCCTTCCCACTCAACCTCGAGCGTCTGTAATATCAACCTCATTCCTAACTTTGTGAATTATAAAGCGTTTTGTGTCATACTCGTCCAGCCCCTTGTCTTATATTCCTAATCTCAATATTTTCTGAAGCTCCCGACGTTTCAGTCTTGATCCTGGCCCGGATATATTATCCGTAAAATTTAGCTCTAGTAAGCCCAAGCCTATATATATTCTTGATCTGGTTTCACCTGACGGAAAATGTTAACCACTTAGTAGCTGATATCTCATTTCGGTAATTACTTAACATATATGAAACTGGTATGTTTCTGCGTCATGTTCAGACCACATTTATATAATTAACAAACTCTTTCGCTACAACATTTTCGTAATAACTGGTAAGTTACCACTAAGACAAACAGACTGTAGACCACAGTAACTTTCCTTCCTTCAGTATGTGCCCCGCCCTGTAGTTTCCTCTTTCACTGTACCCCGCCCTGTCTCGTCTCCGCACCCTGTCTGGAGTGTTGTTCCGGGATTAATGAAGGGGGTGACAGGCGACATGTCTTTCTCTGACTCCGGCACAGACATTATTAAGAGAGTGTCACAGAAGTTCTTCTTCCGGCAACCTTTCTTGGCATAGCATATTTTGAATTAAACCCATTATGTTACCTAGAATGATCTTCCTTCGTCTAGTCGCTAACGCCAGTGCAAAATAATTTCGAAATGTTGCAAGAATAATGCTTGGGATCTAAAAGTATCGAAAAGAGCGGCCATGTTATTAACTTAAAAAGAGCGTCTTAATTGTTGCCAGAATTAAATTGCTGATCGTAAATTGCTGGAAAAGCTCTGGTGTGACCCTAAGCTTGAGCTACTTCATCTCCCTCCTCGCTGACAGACACACACGCAGGCACAGATGCACCACAATTAAGATGCTCACCCCGATATGCTAAGTAGGTCCCGTGCAAACACATTCATTTGCAAAGATAAATATGTGGGGACAGAGCCATTATTCAATTTTACACAGTGCAATATAAGTCGTTTGAGGTTTTGGTTAATTAACATGGTCCTGTAAACACACAAGGACGTATAAAATAATAACTTGAGAACTCAGTTTTCCATGATTCATGAATTTACCACTGTCTCGTTGTGAATATGCGGAATATCCCATACAAGATTGACTGGAATATAGACGGAAATTTAACCCTTTCATTACCTTATACATTTATTGTGGCTATTACTAGACGATTTTATTCAGTTTAAAAAGAATTTCCACCAGTTCTCAGGCTTTGAACTATCTCACTTAACTCTTTTTACTAACACAGAACCTTCTTATCCTGCACACAAATCGTTTAAATATAGCTAGAATAAATTTAAGACGACGTCGTTGGCACAGAAGGGGTTAACAACTTGCAGGCATCATTATTAGGTTCTTGGCTTTGCAACAGTAAGAGCAAATGGTCGTGATTTCGATCGACTTATAATTTTATATATTCGGAGTTTTGCATTTTACTAATCACACAGCGGATGATATGGGATTTAACTTTTCATTCATTAATATATAAGTGTGTACCAAATCACGTACCACATGGGGACAGGCTGATAGCTAACCAATATTTTCTCACCGAGCTGTTACGTTGGGTCTGTTGTGTGTACTGGCCATCTGACATTGACGTGTGGGCGGCGGGGGTTCCCTGACAGAGGTTCTTGTGTAGTGCACTGGGATATTGGTCATATCGTCCTCATGTTTTTGCCTAATGTTATTGCCAACGCCGAATTATGTTTGTCTAGCTTAGGTTTGGTTAATTGTTTGTTAGGGTTATATTTGATATTAGATTATGTTATTTAAATATAGACACATTTTCCCAAGGTATATACTGTATATTGTGACGAAACTATAGTTAACCTTTATCCAGTCCTGGAGTCCTTCCTTCAAAGTAACGTTGTAAATTTTTCATCCCTTAGCTTTGGGTAATTTATGATATTTTAGGTTATGGGTGAATCAAGTTAGGCTACCTTGGAGTCAGTTGAATTAATATTTGTTAGGTTGGGATTTGTGGGGGTCGGATTTGCATTGACTTATAATGTACTGTTAGATGAGGCATAAACTCTCTTTCATCTTATTGGGGGAGATATTGTAACCTCTAGCATCCGTTATCCTGACGTTCATTTCTAGAAGAAAATGCTATTTTCATTTGTTTCATACTAGTAGCCTATTTAATTTTACTTATTTAGGCCTAAAATATATTTCATATATCTGTAACTTGTAAGTAATATACAGTATGTGTTCATTATTCGTCCGGTTAAAATGAAAAGTCTATAGTCTTAAGTTAGGTTAGTTTAGAGTTGGCTAGATTTTGTTATATTACGTAAGGTTAAGTTAGATTAGGTCTGATTAGGTTAGGATGAGGAGGCTGTAGGCACCAGCCGCCCAGTGCGGTACTCCCGGGGAGTGCTATAGGTGGGTGTTAAGGACAACTCGAACTCCTGTTTCACTACCTGGCCTCCTTTGCTGATTCATTCCGTGCCTCACTAAAACAGAGGGCAACCCCAGTTTGTTGTCCAAAAAATAATGTATATCTCTCTTTCAATACACTATATTACAAGCATCTTACATAGCATACTACCTTTTCTTAAAAAAATAGATAATAATAATAATTATAATACTACAATCTTGTTATAATGGCTAAATATATAGATAATAATAGATAATAATAATAATTATAATACTACAATCTTGTTATAATGGCTAAATATATAGATAATAATAGATAATAATAATAATTATAATACTACAATCTTGTTATAATGGCTAAATATATAGATAATAATAGATAATAATAATAATTATAATACTACAATCTTGTTATAATGGCTAAATCACGACCCGGCTCTGAGTCCCACCTAAAGTGGATGTTGTGTATATGTGCGTGTTATACACTCCCATTTAAGCGTACTTAACCAACTTTATTCCTTACTTACTTATTTACAGGGAGTACTTGTATTTTAACCTTTCATACTTAGATTCCTATTATTAAAGCTTATATTATTATCATTGTATTGTCTTGTATTATATACATCTGGTATAGACTTAAGGGAGCCAGACTGTATGCATTTGACCTCTCAGAAGAAGAGGTCATGGGAATCGCTTGTGTCATGACTGATGTCATCAAATCACGTCCACCCTCTATCACGTGAGAGGGACATGTATAGGATGTGATGGGGGTGTGTTTAAAATGTGTCTAAGGTGTGCCAGAGAGTTTAACACCTAACGAGCGGCCTAGGCGGTAAATAATATGTAGCCACCAGCGGGGTGTTTTTACCCAAAATAGGGCTGTTTACGTGATCATTTTTCATGCCTAAATAAGACCCAGAGCGTAAAACAAGTATCTATCCCTGAAAGGGCATAAACAGAGCTTTCCAATGACACCACAAACGATCCTTGTATGACCGCTAGTTTTCTTGCAACAACCGCGCAACACGAGTGCAAAAACCATGTAATTCGGTACTTTCCCCATACAATTCACTATGTAGCGAGTGTGAGAGGGTGGAGGAGGGTGGGATTCGTGTCAGTTGGTCCACCGCGGTGGTCTGGAGGAGTCATACGCTCGCTACTCTCCTGCCACCACTTGTCTCTCTCTCTCAGCAACATTACGTGCTGAAATTGCCACACGACTTATGTTGTGAGCCGCCACATAGTCCAAATTTCTTTCACTCGACATATGATGCGTGCCGCCAGTTAAGGGTTAAACCACACCCAGTTATGTAATCTTGACAGGTATTGGTTAAGAGTTATGTAAGATCCATAATGTATGGTAGCAGTGGAATAATGGCTCTTTGAGCAGTATGTATCGCCTTACCAGTGGTTGTCCCCTCACAGGATGGGGGGCGCTGCTCAACAAACTCGCCCCTCGGGGCAAAATCAAAATCAATCTCTCTCGTTCTCTCTCTCTCCCTAATGGCTTCATTGGGGCGACCCCCACCGCCACAGAAAAGATGTGTGAGTGAATGGTGTGATCTGGCGCTGACCATGGATCGTTTTTTAATTATATATTTGATTAACACCCTAAATATTATGAAATGTTTACTCATAGACCTTCAAGGTCTTAAATTGAATATTTAATATATTCTTTAAATGTTGTGTAGTTGTTTACTACATTTGTTATCTTTTATTTAACTATGGAGTTAACCTTTACAATATTATGGTGCATTATAGTCTGTTCAACTGACGGTAAATTACAAAGCTTCCATCAAAATATCTCAGTTTTGTTAAAGATTTTGTAGTGAAATATGGTGCTAATTATATAACCTTGGTCTGAATATGATGCAGAGACATAGTAGTTTCATATTTTTCCATTTAGTATAGCTAAATTAGCTGCTAAGGAATTCAATTTACCGTCAGCTGAAATAAACCCGAGTACAGTTGTTCCTAGATGTTTTTTCTTGCTTTTCGTGAAGCACATGATGAATGATAAATCTCTTCAAAGCTTTATGAAAATCACCTTATGAAAATAATACATAAAATGTGGAAGTGCAGTGTTAAATATATACATGTTGAAACAAACAAACCATGGGTCATCACACTTTTAAATTATGTTCTTCGAACCTTCAGACAATTTTATTTGGCTTGGTAAAGCATTCCCTATTATATAAGAGGGTCGTTCATAAAACTTTTGGAATGCAACAAGTAAAATGTCATTTGATTGAACAACATATTATTCGTAATACAAACGCTATGTTATCTACTGTAAGCATCCTATAACTCAACTAATGTGTATCCCTTTTTCGTCTAGTCCCAACATATTTATAATACTGTATGGTGATATATCTGCAAATATATCATAATATATTACAAATATGAAACTCTGAAGTCATACTGAATATGTATGTCGATGACGACGCCCTCCACTAAATCTGTATTCAGCCCATCTTGCCATTTCCCTTGCCAGACGCTCCATCAATAATGTACTTAACCTTGGTCGGCAACTCATCTAGAGGAGACAACCTTATACAAATCCGGGTGGATGGGACTCGTCAGCCTTGGTTGGCAACCTGTCTAGGGGAGTAAACCTGATACAAATCTGTACTGCTTACCTAAGGGTAAGGCAGGTTAGTGGATGGATTAGCCGAACACCACTGTAGAAAAATAGTGCTAACAAGATACACAGAGGGCCTCGGATTCGGACGGATCCTAAATTGAGTGGTCAATCCTGTAAGTCCTTCACTAAACTGGCTCGGGTTGTCCCTCTCACAGGGAATAGGTCTGCTTGGGGGCATTCTGTGTATGACCACCCTCGTAAGGGGAGTAAGGCGTCCGGCAATAGATAGATAGAATAATACTTATCGAAGTTCATTTTGAGACTATTACCAGGTATTTGTAGCCTCCACCCTAACCGAGGATACGGTACTTGGCCACTTTAACCTATTCAGTCACACGATGATGTATTTACTTTATTAATGCTACTGGTAGATAAACGATGATGTATTTACTTTATTAATGCTACTGGTAGATAAACGATGATGTATTTACTTTATTAACCCGTTACAGCCCCAGCGACGCGTCTGACGCGTCGGCGATGTATGTAACGCACAGCCCCAGAGACGCGCCTGACGCGTCACCCTAATTGCGCCGACCGTAACCTCAGGTGTAGCCACTCAAGAGGGCTCAGATTTGTATGGGAACTGTGTACGTATCCCACGCAACCGTGCCGATGGTTGAAAACTCTCAAAGTCCACGTGCGTGCGAGCGAGCGCGCAATAACCTGTTTTTTTGGGATAATTGCCTTCAATTTTTTACTCTTGTAAAATCCGTTTTCGGGGGCTCTGTAGGACCATTTTTTAAGTTTTTTGAGCGGTTTTTCGTGGTTTCTTCTTCATTCCTAACCCATTCGCTATTGTTTCTGGAATAAAACCATTTTTTGAAAACCGGCCGGGTTCTGGTGCGCAAACATTACAAAACTAGCCGGGGCTCCACGGGTTAATGCTACTGGTAGATACATTTACCTAACGTGGAAAATCTCTAATAATTTAATGAATGTATACTCAAAATTATCCCTCGGACTGGTCCTTCTTTAGCTGAATAAAATAGTCTTGTATAAAGCCCAAATTTGAGTCACCTAATTGAGAGGTTTAATACGATAACACTATGTTTTATGCATTCACTATATTGTTTTATCCAAATTACAAAGGACACTTGAGTCAAAATGGCCAATGTAAATTTTGTTATCTTTTTGCTTTCTAGAAGTTGTTTTTAAGTTCATTAAGTCGTCCAATGCAGGTCAAAATAAATTATAATCCTTCCATCGTACTGAATGGGATAACATTGTCTTGGTAGCTTAATGGTTAGTGTACTGAATATCGGTGTGCGTATCCTAGGTTCGAATCATAGCACATGTATTAATTAGTTTCATTTATTTCATTAATTAAGTGTATTTGTAAATTAATTTGTGAGTTGGTGATAAATGAAATTATAGAGGGCATCACAGTGCACCTATAAAGTACCTGCCATTCCGTAAGCTTTGTATTGTCAAACCCCTTATTCATATCAAACTGGCTACCTGTGCAACCTTTTTATGTGGACAATATCATATACAGTACCATAAATGATGTCTAAGAAAGCGTAAATGCAGCATTGGAAGGTAGGCGGAATATAAAAGGAGGTATTTAACATAGAGCCTATGCTAATAATAACAGTGGAATCCCCCCCCCCCTCGATTCCAGATGTTATCGTCGTTACATTCACTCATTTATACAGTCAGCTTTCCTGTATTCGTACGATCGATGTGTATTTATTCGATGTTAATCCCATCTTTGTTCTTAAAAATAAATCACCCAAGGAATCACGTCAAGTTGATTTTCCCTCTCAGTTCTTTGAAAAATCATGCACGTAGATAATTTAGCCCCTAAATACAGTTGTAGCTGTAGCGAGGACCAAATTAATGGCAACCTCAGGCGAGCGAGTGAAGCGAGGGAAACGTGAAGTGGGAAGCGACCACTAACGCCAGTCGCCACTCGCCAGCCCTGAGCCAGTGTTACTCACGACTGTGTTGAGGGAGGGTGTGCGACCTTCGCTCCGTTGGCTGGCTTGTGAGTGCGGAAGGCCAAGTGTGTTTATATGTCAAAAGTGCCGGTGTTTATCACTCAGCAATTTTGCAGTGGTTGTGTGTAAGGTGGTGGTGACCTTATCGCTTGTGATGTGCTATTCTTATAAATTGAAAACTTACATATGTTTTGTGATATATGAGTAGGCTATCAGTAAGTGAAACTAGGACTCTTGTTTTACGACTGTCAGAGTGTTCTTTACTGAGCGAATATGTACCATCACTATTATTATAAGAGGTAATATGTTAATACTAGTGTTTTACATTACCGAATAATGAACTTTACATGTCGTACCAAGAGCTGGGACTGATGGGTCTAACGGCCCATAAACTTGTGTATGTCCTTCTTTCGTGCAGGATGAATGGGGTCTGTCAAACCATATTTTGTTTGCATTATTTATCCTTTTTATTTTATTATATCTATATTTTCCTGCTAATAAGTTTTATTCACAGTATATATATATATATATATATATACCCGGTACATATATATATACCGGTATGCCTATATATTTTACGATATTATATAAAGGTTTGTGTTCAACTGTTTGTTCACGACAGTGAACCCGTTACATTTCAGAATAATTTTATGTTATAGAAAGTGGTATTGCTATAGTAAAATAGAATTAAGATGTATTTTAAATATTGTATACTAGGCTATGTATTACAAAAACAAATATTGCTATGCAATTATTGAATACTTTCGCCTTATGGGTATTATTAGTTCAACATTTTACAGAAATCATGACATTTGACAAATGGCAGCTAAATGAAAAAAAGTGTCTAGAACATTGGGGCACATTTTTATGAAAATTATACCAACACAAAATAAATGCAATTCAATAATATTACATATTAGATAGGATTATTTTATATGGTCTTTTTGTAAATTATTCCACTGGTTACTTTCGTTGCTGCCATGATACTCAATCAGATAAGGGGAGCAAGACGTTTCGCAGCAAGTGACGGTTCGCCTTACCGCGGCGAACGAGCCCGGACGATAATTGGAACTGCGGCGAACCATCCCACACCAGCTACCAAATCAAGATGTTTAACTTTAATACCGCTAGTGTCGTGTGAAAGTAGCTAAATTGACACTGACCAACACGGGTTTATTATTATTATTTTTGTATTAATATTTGTTATGCCAGGTTTTTACTGGGGCTGATTGGTTTGAATAAGTGGATTCTTCCTAACTGGAGAAGTACAAATCACCACAGACACTGAAAGTAATAGTATTTCTTAATAAACTGAATAAAATAGTCTAATAGTTTGCCAGAACATAATATACTGGACGGGTTAATATCAGCTAGCCAAACATATAAGTATATGATAGTCTATATAATTACCACTAAACCCAGTAGGCTACACTACACCAATTTAGGAATTTGACCACTTGCGAGTTTCAGGCTATAAGGAAGTTTGAAGCTGTAGACATCGATTGTAAACAGAAATGCAATAATAATGTAGGTTTCTGATGGCTAAAGGGTATGTTGAATTGGATTTCTATGTATATATAAATGAACTTCAACCGTATTTAAGCTAGTAATCCTGCTAAATATCGATGTCTACAACTCCAACTTCCTTATAGAACGAAACTCGCAAGTGGTCAATTGAGACAAATATACGCTAGACTGACATTAGGAATGCGCTAGAATGTATCATAGATAAGTATACAAATAATAATGTGCTAGAATGTATCATAGATAGTATACAAATAATAATGTGCTAGAAGGTATCATAGATAGTATACAAATAATAATGTGCTAGAATGTATCATAGATAGTATACAAATAATAATGTGCTGAGAATGTATCATAGATAGTGTCAAATGAACATATAGGCTAAATCATAACACAAAGATGATAAGTCTCAAATCAGAAGACAAAGTCCCGAATTAAATAGGCCTAACAAAGCTCACGAGGAAGTCCCGGGACTCGAACCTGGGATAACTCACACAGAAACTAAAACTTGCCAGCACCACGAGAGACCTAGACATAGGCCTAGATTGTTTTATAATGGGAGACAGAATAAACGTCGTCGAATTTGAGAGTAATATGTCTGTAACATTAATACCGGTACATATTGAAATGAGTTATATTTTGATGACGTTTTCCTGTCCCCCATTGCTAGCCTAAGTTTTTCTTAATAAACTGAATCAAATGGTCTAATAGTTGCCAGAACATAATATACTGGACGGGTTAATGTCAGCTAGCCAAAATATTAATTATACGATATATAATTACCACTAAACCCAGTACACTACACCAATTAGGAAATCTTGTGTAAAATTATGGTAGAGACAAATATACTCTAGACTGACATTAGGAAATGCGATGCGATGGTGTTGAGGGATAGCCCTTAAGGAATGCGCTAGAATGCATCATAGATAGTACCGGTACGGTAATACCTGCATAATTACACTATACAACAAATATCGCTTAGTATTTTTTGTATTGGAATACAAAATATACATAGGCCTATATTTACTAAGAAAGTTAAAACAAAAAATTATTCAGAATAAAAGGTGTGGAAGAACTGAATGCATAATCGTATTTTGGATGGTGAACTAAAAAAGCCTGCTTACCGGTACCGGTCATATTTTAAAAGTCAGCAGTATTGGTAGGGAACACTGCTGTAAGACAAGTGACAAAAGCTGGAGTTTATAAGCCTATCCTATTGTAGTTGTTGTTCCCTAAAGCTGCTGCGAACTGTCTCATTGCAGTTAAACGAATCTGCTGCGAAACGTCTCATTCATTTGCTGCGAAACAGGCATAACCGATTCTGACCGAACCTGAGGCGAAACGTCACTTGCTGCGAAACGTCTCGACCCCCAGATAAGTTAGTAAAGTTTCGTGACTCAATTGGGATAGCTTTCAATGAGTTAGATAAATTTAGGAAGTAATAGTATAGCCTTGCTTATATTAGTTTCACAAAGTATATATTAGCTATGTGGCACTCCAAGGACTCATACCTAGGATAGGCTACTCACACCGAAATTCCGCGCATTTATGCATAACGCTATCAAGACAAGTTAAAGCATTATTCACAAGCCTACGATTTATTATGCAGTCAGCAGTACTGGTCAGGAACACTGCTGTAAGAAGAGGGACAACAGCTGGGGTTTATATTGCAGTTAAACGAACCTGTTGCGAACCGTCTCATTCATTTGCTGCAAACAGGCATAACAGATTCTGACCGTACCTGCGGCGAAACGTCACTTGCTGCGAAAACATCTCGACCCCAACATACAGTAGGCCACTTAACCTAATCTATAAGGTCCAGTGCATAGTGCTTTCGTATGATAAAATATTTAGGATAACACACAGTTAAGGGGGGGGGGGGGGAGATGTATGGTAAACAAAATTGTAAATAAATACAAGGACAACAATATAGTGAGGCGCAATTAAAAGGTTATCCCTCAAAATGTTAACCCTGCGAATCGTGTGTTGCTCGAAAGGCCCACCCCGTGAATCGGCATTCACTCGAATCGTCCAGGTACCGGTACCGTGTAAGCATTTTTGAATGCAGTTAGCAAGCCAAATTAACAATCTAATCCATGCTTGTCTTAAGCTAGTAGCTTACCGTCCCTGACTTAGGCAAACTACACGAAACAAACTAAAATCTAGCACAATTTTCTTGTTGGTAAGAATAGTTGGTGAATATATATAAGGATTAGTCCCGAAGTCACCAAAATGGGCCGAGATCACTGGGCCGAAGTTACCATGGGCCGAAGTCACTGGCACCCTATATAAATACTGTATATATACCGGTAATCGAAAAGGTTTATATAATTTTGTTATGAATACGCTGTCAAGTTAGGGTAGAATAGGATATGATAAAATTAATAAGATAAAATGCCGTACGGTACCGGTCGTGTCAATAATTGTAATTGTTATTATCATAATGTATATTTCCTCCAATTGTCCTGTATCGCTTCAGGTCGATAATTGTATTACTTTTGGTTTAATTATATGTTCGCAATTGAACAACAAATAACTTTAAAACCCTAAAAGTCATGTTATCCTCCGAAACTGCAAAAATGTTTGAACCTGGACCAGTATCCCACTAGGAATATATTAACCTTTGCAAAATGTATCTGCATATAATGTCCTCAGTTTGTTTCTAATGAGGACAAAAGTTTGCATGTGTTAATTTAGTTCAGGTAATATAAGTTTATACAAGTATATGTTAGGTAAAGTAGCGACGTGTTAAGATATTAATATAGTATTCGTTCTTGCGTTAGAGTTTTGTGCTACAGTATTATTTTGTCCAGGTGTCTATCTCACCCTGGAGGATGAGTTGCGTGCGGTATCAGTATACGGGTAGAGGGCCTCTTACTGACACCATCGAGATGAGGGTTATATGGAACGATAACGACCTGAGAAATGGGTGGTTGAGATAAGACCACCGTGACACCTCCCCCCGATATCGAAGGCAGGATGAGAGTGGAGGTGGTGTTAGGCAGAGAGAGAGAGAGAGTGCCTCACGTCAATGTATTAAATTATTCCGGTTGCAATATGCTATACAAAATTTCCTTCTCATAGTCTGTTGAATTCACCTTAATTAAGGTCACAGGTTATATTAAGCAATGGGTGTTTCTGGCTAGTGTTATTTGACGGATTCTTGAATCACTTCAAATGTGTTCGTTCTATAACAGTTGTATTGTATGTTCTAGCGTGCCAAAAGTACCGTTTTACCATATGCATGATGCCAGACATCACACACGAGAACAAAAATTATAGGCCTATATATACTAATATATACCGGTATATATATATATATATATATATATATATATATATATATATATATATACCTGTATATATATATATATATATATATATATATATATATATATATATATATCTATAGGCCTATGGGCTATATATATATAAGAAAACAAGAAAACATACGGTACTGGTAATTGTAGCCTCTGATTAAGCTTGGGGATTATTTGGAGATGAAAGACAATAATTCAATAAGACGTTAACTCCATTGCGGTGTTCATATTGTTTACCTCCGCACAATGTTATGTAGGTACATTACAAAACAATGAAAACATCCTTCATCAACAAAAGGTTATTCATCTACCTATGTTCACCTATGTGGAGTTCGCCACTCTTGCTAGTGGCACCGAGGAGCACACCGCCCTTCGTTGTTGTTTGAAAATAGGTGCAGCATACTGTTCAAAGGGGCGGAGCGTTCCCTGCGAAGATGGGCTCGTCTGGCACTTTTTGTAGTTCGACATCGAGGGCTCTCTTGAAGCTGTCTAACGAGACGCCTCTCATGTCTCTTACTCGCCGTGGGAGTTTGTTGAAGAGACGTGCTCCTCTATGTGATAACCAGCCGTAGAGAGCCCATAGCACCCCGATTTTTCATCTTGGGGATATCACATTCCCAGCCTCTCCTATCACTATTGTGGTCAATAACAACATTGTTGGAAAATGTTGACCTTTAGTGGCTCTTCTTTTCTTTAAAGTAGCTTGTCAGTAGCTGGAAGAAACCATTAAATGTTAATCAGATTGAAATGTTAGTATCAGCGATGGTCTCGTATCCCTGTCGTGAATCCAAGCCATCATTTCGGAAGCTGGACTGGCCTCCTAAATCATCAGAGTTTGGGGAGGCCGGACCGCTAATGAACAGGAATTGGCAACAGGAAGGTATAAATCTTGGCCTGGGTATACATTCCTTATTGTTCCAGCAGCCTTGGGGACAGATGGGAGGTTGGCTGGGGATGGGAGAAATGGGAGAGATAGATAGGCTAGGTACCAGACAGATAGAGGGAGAAAGAGTGAGGATGGTTATTATTCACCAGATATACATTAAAGTCACATGTGGGATCAGTAACCCGACCTCATCACTTAATGGATATATTATAATCATGACAATTAATAATCGAAGAGAGGCGTAAGATTTTCTGGAAAAAAAAAAGGATGAGCATTGTCAGAAAATAGAGAGAGTCTGAGGAGGAACGGTAGAGATGTTTGACGAGCAAGAGACTAAGGGCCTTGTCTGGGAAGTTGAGGGAATAATTGTGGAGAGAGAGACTATAGACGTTGGCTGGAAGTGGATGGAGATTGATTGGGTGAGGATCTGAGAGTGAATGTAAGAGATAGTTGTGGTGAAAAAGTTTAAAGAGGTTATAATAATAATAATAATAATAATAATAATAGTTCTTAAAGCTAGCGCATGCTAAGCTAGCTAAGGATTGCTCAATAAGGCCGATTAGGCCTTATTGAGGTTGACTGGGAATGGATTGAGAGAGGGGTGAGTGGAGAGATAATAATGTAACGAATCTGATTATATAAAGAGTTCTACATGAAACAAAACATGTTTGGGGGAAATATACAATTTTCCATACCATGGACAACCGGTATATCCCAAGCAAATTCGGCTAATAAACAAATATTTTCCCGTATCAGAGTGTATATTATATAGTTCATTATTAGTACCGGTATTCTGCACCCATGCGAAAAGTTGCTGATTGTTCTGGGTCATCAAAAAGGCGTACCGGTACTCGAATTTTAAGAATAAATACATTGTTAAATTAATACAAATATTACAAATTAATGCATGCGGACAAGTCATTGAGGTGACCTTACTTTGATGTGATGATCTGAACAAAAATAATCATTGGGCGATAATTGATATAATAAACAATTCCTAGCAAGTAAGCAGGATATCTCACACGAAATGGCTTACAACTATATTACAGTGAACACGTGCAGTACCGGAAACCTATAAAGAACAAATTAATTACATCGAATCGATGAGAGACGTGGCTTAAAGGGGACGAGTGAAGGATGATGAAGAGTGCTTGAGTACCGTACGTCATAAGTGAAGAAGTGGAAGGCTGTCAGGGTGTGTTTGAGTGGAGATAAAGTAAGGAGTGCATCAGAGATACAGGTCCAAGAGGGAAGCAGGAAGGGAGAAATGACAAGCTGAGAGAGAGAGAGAGAGAGAGATAACAGGGAGCAATGGTAAATATAGAGCTAGAATAATTAACAAATAGGTTGCCATACGAGGCAGACCCCTTCTTCCCTATATCACTATTAGTTATTTCCCTACAATAACAAATATCTCCCGCTACAACCTATATCCCTTCACTTCATCTACATTATAGCTACCCGGCCAAGAACATTAGCATACAGTTAGAGCACAAAGTTGTATTTTCAATACAGCAAATAACAGCTAAACAAATACGAGAGGCGAAAAGAAAACTTAGATTCGAAGTGAGTAATAGTAACGACGCATGAAAATAAAAATAAAATAATTATATATTGTAGTGTCAGGTGTACGTAAGACAGAGGATATGAGGCGTACACGTGTGAGTAATGACAGAGGGGAGGTTCGGAGGTACCGTACTGGGTATGGTACTGGTACATTGGAATTGATATTAATAGGGAACCTTGAGTTTACCGGTAACGCCATTACAACTACATTATTATATCAAATGTTATATATATACAGTACTGCCCATCTGTTGTGTTATAAATGTTCTGAGCTCCGCTCTAAATAAACTAGTTTTTGAACTGAACAAATTCAATTACCGTTACCGGTACCTTCTCAGTCCTGTATATCTACTTGAGGTATGGGTGTATGTGTGTGTTCCAACCACTGTTTTACTCATTAACTTCCGTACGACTGTCAGTTTCACTCGGTTTCATCTGTCTCTGTTATGCCAGTTTTATGCAAAATTGGAATATTAGTTTCAATCTTGATATACCGGTACCGTTATTGAATTTGCGATGACCTCGGAAATACAGGGTATGATGATTTAATATAATTTCCGTGGCACAGGAGTTATGGCTCTTTTCTTTGTTTATGCATGGGATTACAATAAAATATAACTTATTAATTACATTTGGCAACATGTTAATATATTGGATAGTTTTTGGAATGGATTGAGGAACCTTAACAAGAGACAAATTCATACGAAGTTGAATACACAGATTCAGCTAGGCCTACAGTATTTCAATTAGGCCTATGTTTAACCAATTGAATGCGACTACTTTAATCGATCAGTCCACTCCTTCGTTGTATAATACCGGTACAAATAATATAAAAAATAATACTGTAATAGTATTAACAATATTATTATTATTTATTATTATTATTATTATTATTAGTAGTAGTAGTACCGCAGTAATAATAGTAGTATTACCGGGTAGTATTAATATTATCATCATCCTGAAGATAGCATGATTACCGGTACCTGGTACTTTTTATGATTTATTAGCGAAAACTGTTGAATTCGACTGTAGCCAAATAAAGTGTGAGGCCTCCATAATGGTTCTCGTACCTTACCTCAGCCAAATTAAGCGCTTCATCAAATTGGCCACAGATTCCCTGGGCCAGATTGTCATCGTTAAACTATTGTGGTGATCAGAGAGAGAGAGAGAGAGAGAGATGGTCCGGTAATGACAATTCCACGACGGAAGCTAACATAGATAGGCTATAGACATTGAATAAATGGATTAAAGTAAAATAATGGTAGACATTTATATGACTTGGCTATGGCTAACTGACTACTTTCCATTGCCAGTTTATAACAAAGAGGCTTGAAACTTGGGTAAAGAATGACTGAAGAAGAAAAAGGGAGTGTGAGAAAAATAATGATGAGTCTTAATTGAAGATGACCATCCAAAGAGTTAGTATAGTGTAAATAATGAACATCTGAACATACAGTAGGGTGTACTTGTATTGTGAGAACATAATTGTGGAAGAAATGAGGGAAGAGGAAGAGACCTTTGATATGATGATTATGATGATGCGAATGGAATTGACCGATTTTATTGATTATGATAATGAGTTTGAATAAGGATAATGATGGGTCTTTGATGATGAATATGTTAGTGGAGGGAGTTCAGTGTGTTTGGGTATGTTGGAGAGATTGTGTATGTCGGTACACGGTTGGAGCTAATTGAATACCTTATTCATCTCACCACCCACAAGTCGCCATTATCCGCGTTCCGTGAGTGGCAGCGTAAGTGGGCAGTGGGCGTGATTGGGACTTTGGGCTGGCTGGAAGAGGAATTTGGGCGGGACGGGAGGAGTTTTGGCGGTGTGGGTTAGACGTAGGGCGGGATTTGAGAGATCATGGGCTAGCAGGATAGAGGACTGAAGTAACAAGAGAGAAATACAAAGCTAATAAGGGCTGGTGTGGGCGTGCTGGAACAAGGCTGTATGGTGGTGGGGGTCCGAGGTGGAGACTCATTAACGGGTGATTGTTACAACGGACACTCGGTAATGAGATCTCTTAATTATCCCACTCGCGTGCCTGTACTTCCGATTTATCTAATTTCCTTAAAGCTTGCACACACACACACACACACACACACACACACACACACACACACACCTGGAAATACTTGTACAGTCACTTATAAAAGTTCGTTGATTTCATTATGTTGATTAAAATATGCAATTAGGTCTATGTGTAGTTGATTTATTATGTAACATTATATCCGGTACATTACTAATCATACCATAGCCGATGTATATACCGGGTATGTAACGCAATATTGAGGCATAGGTAAAGCCCCGATGACTATTTGCATAAATAAGCATATGAAGTCCACGATTTCTTACTAGTAATTGTACTAAAGTCTTTACCATTGAAATAAACATTGAATATAGTTTGCAGTAGCTACTGACATAAAACACGTTGTAGCAATCTTTAAGCTAAGTGACTAGATATTCAAAATGGTTATACGGTTCAGACTAGTCTGATCTCTCTAATGCTTAGGGTCTCTACTGTAGGCTATCGTGGTCCACTCTGGGCCCGGCGGGGTAATAGACTCCTTCCTAATAACGCTGTTTAATTAGCGAGTCGTAAACTACCACCACACTGGCCAGCGAGCCTCCGCCAACCTCCCCTCTCCCAATTCACATGCAGGAATATTTACACACTGTACACACATACACACACGCACGCACGCACGCACCAAGACCCTAGATCCACTCTAGTATCAACTTAGCTAGGCAGAATAGCGACCCCCATTTCACCATATGGTACCGGTACTTATCCCAAGGTCTCGTGTATTCTTATATCCAATCCAAGAAAATATCAACCCCATCTATTCTCCCTGTATTTGTCTTCCACAGCCTCAATCCTATCATACCAACCCTTTTCATCTGTCTGAACTGCACTCCAAGGCCCATCCATTCCTACATATCCCACCAAGAAGATCCCCCCAAAACAACTACCCCCTACCCAGATAATAACATTTATGGTGGGATCACGAAGTTCATGGTTTAATATGTGGCCCAGGCGAGTGGGCAGTGCGACTAGGGGGTGATTGATGTCGTCATGTGAGGTGGGGGAAGGGGCTTTAATAACCGAGATTGGTTTTCTCTGTCAAATCTGTACATTAACCATCAAAATACGTGGAGTCTTATGGTACGGTATGTCTTTTTTTCAGTATGCAAGCTTTAGGCCTACCTGTCGGGATTTTGTGTGTTTTATATCGACTTGTGATTGCTAATATAATCTAAACCGTGAACAAATATATTTAGGTTTTAAAACATGGTAAATTGATGTTCCTAAGATGAATGACAAATTCTGACACCATCTGGAATAATTATATAATTGGTCGTGATCTTATTAAAGTGGTTACTAAACATCCTTAGCATGGTCCCGTTAGTACCGTGCTGCACGTTTGTCATTCTTATATAACCTTCAAAAGATCCTCACTCTCTCTCTGTATTATTGATTGCCTGCACTCTGTGGGGCGGTAAATATAGGTTATTAAGTCAAGTTGCTCTCTTTTATTTAGTTTTCCTATATATTACTTAACCAGGCAACGATGAGTCGGTTTAACCTCTTCAATGATAGAGATACTTCTACATTTATTCTCGCTCACATAATTATTCAGCTTATTAAAAACTTTATACATGAAAACGTAAAAAAATAAACAAATAAATAATAATACTATATCTCGTTCAACCTTTTTGTTCGTATATAGACATGTTTAAGTTATATAGTCCCCCCCCCCCCCCCCCCGGTTATTGTCCCACAGTTAACCTCCGTGTTAAATATAATTAGAAAAGAAGGGTAAATATAATTTCAATTTGTTGAGGATAGGTTAGTGTAGCCAATTCGTACGCTTTTCAATTCGCCCCTTCAAGATACGATGACACGTTTCCTTCCTTGTGTGGCTGTCAGTAGATAGAGTCTACCGGTATTTAGTTTTTATGAAGGAAAATTGCGGGTGTCAGAGGGTTATTTGCGATAATGTGTCACTCCTTTCACACTTAGTGGACCTTTTTCAACCAAGAGAAAAACCGTTCTAATGTTAGCCACAATAAAGTAAAAAAACGTCCTGGAGCGCTGAAAAATTTAGTATCGTTACCTATACGCTATATTTGAAAAAACAAAACAAAAAAAACCAGTACCGATATCTAATAAAACAAAAAAATATGATGACTATACAATTCCCATGTCAAAAAACATGGCAGTTTAAGGTTGGTTTATTTGGCACATAGACTAGTGATGCTTAAATGTATTGATGAATCTCTACTCAGCAATAGGAACAGTTAAGGTGATTTATCGGCACAATATGGATGTCTAAATGTGGTTAATGTTCTCTACTCACCAATTACCAATTAATACGGCTCTACACCATGAATGAGAATGAAACTTTATTGTCGTGGACAACGTTTTCCTTTGTAGAAGGTTTATTCCAAGTCCCTACCCGGTATATATTGGCATGACTTGATCACAGTGCATTATTCTCATTCTGTCGACGTCAATGCATTTTTTTACCATATTTTACGCGCCGATGTTGAATGTAAAGTTTGATCGACTTAGCGTACGGTACTAATTGAACCACCGCGTACACAATTGACCCAGTTTAACCCTATGTTCCTTTACGTTTTCGTGCCATTACCCTAGCAGAGTCCTAGGAATCCTCCTCCCCTTGTAAATTATCCTACTCATCGAGACATGAAAGGGGCGAGGGGAACGCGAAAAAGTTTGGTCCCTGACCCTGAGAATTACTAACCCTTGAATGTTGTTTCTGTTCGGGCTCTTGCTCTCGAGTTCAGGGGCCACCCCGAGCGATGGGGTATGTGCCCGAGTATATGCATACATACATACACAATTATTATTACACATCTTACGTAATTATTGTATAGTAGATTTGCCTCCCACGTCCCCACAGCTTGCCATAACAGACGACTAGCCTACCGTCCATGCCTTAATTAGATCTGACAGGTCCTCGTCTTAACCTGCTGTCAGTGGTTCATTTCACCTTTAAGCCCTCACACTCATCGCACTTCATTCACTACATCACAGAGGCAAACTGCGTCCCAACCATATTACCATAATCTATACCGTTCGCGTAATGTCCTTATCAATTATACTTCTAATCTTTATCAAATGTATCACAGTCTGTGAGCGGTGCTCACTGTTGTGTGCGGTTAAAAATAATAATCTTCATCCTAGTGTATATTTGTCAAACGTGGTCTATAGTTCCGTGTTTTGTATTATTTATTATTATTATTATTATAATTAATGTACGTTGTACGGGGCTATTCAATTAGGCTACCAGTAGTTAATTATTTACAAAACCAACCTGTCAATCATTAACACATTTCATGCAATCATTTCCCGCCAAGTGCGTAAGTTGGAACAGAAAATCTCTGGTGAGAAAATAAAACAAGACTAATGTTTTGTTATACGATTGAACAGCATACTGGGCCAA
This sequence comes from Paralithodes platypus, assembly GCA_032716605.1. Lineage (NCBI taxonomy): Eukaryota > Metazoa > Arthropoda > Malacostraca > Decapoda > Lithodidae > Paralithodes > Paralithodes platypus. The sequence goes on from CM064543.1 coordinate 17,616,554, forward strand.
CTATCGAAATTAAGTTTCCGGGTATGGAATCGATTTATAATGTAAACATATTTTTATCGAAACTTGTACTGTGTATCTTTACAAGATGTGGACTCAAAAAAGTATGCTCTAATAGATTTGGCCTACCGTACCGGTATTTCTAAAAGGTTTGCACAAATGGTACCGGTATGACTTTAAATATATTTGTTGGAATGTTATTATTTCCAAACTTCTACAGTTACGGTCTTACATACGTTCTACAATTTACCGAAGATGTCTCACAGGTTGCATTAAATCTACTTATTAATTCTTTACCTTTTCTTTGCAGTTCCGAGGTTTCGTTCGAAGGGCTCAAAATGTATCTGAATGTGTGACTGAAACTGTAACACTCTTGGCCATCAATTATTGCCTTAAGTTTTCAAAGCCATCCCTAACTTATCCAAAATCTTACTATTGACTTCAGTCCCCTATCTTTACAATTCCAGAGGTTAATTTGCGCTCCCCAATATTTACATATTAGTCAAGGAGTGTGTCTCTTAATTTGTCGGCTTCATGGTGACTCTCAAAATGTCCCTACTCGAACGTAGTTAAATATAAGGTTGTGCAAGGTGTAGCTCTATTATTGTGGTGGGGTGACAGTACCGTACTAGCACGTGTGGTGGGATTGAGATGCACGACGGTCAAAGGCCAGCCTAAAAACGTGTGTGTCATCCTGCCCGCCAGCTGTGACCATGGCACAAATTTTGTTGCACTGATAACTGGGAGAGAGAACCGATATGAGTTACGATAATCTGAGTTTCATGCTGAGGGCGTGGGTGGTGGGATGCAGGGTAGTTTTATGCAACTAAGATGGTGACACGTTTACTGACCTCTTTACTCACCCTTTAAATTACTGACTGCTTCCCTACATACGGTAGATAGCCTACAAAATACCGTTACTACCCGGTACTCTATTTTTTATAAGAATAATTGATGATAATATAATTATATAGATATCGAGTATAATTTATGGATTGCTTGAGGCAACCAGTAAAGTATCACTTGACGGGAATGCTGGAAACTTGGCAAGTAGTCAACTCTTCAACTTAGGCTACTGTTACAAAATTGCCTTACCATCCAAAAGATGTACCTCGCTGGCCAAAAATAACGCGCTATACATGAATGGGCATCCTTCTCAAATAAAATCCATTCTTTTTTTATTATTTCTTTTTCTTTTTTTTTTTTTGAAAATAGTGTATTACCGTAGTATTCACGTACGGTATCGATATGCACTCACATCTTGAGTTGAACACAAAACAACATAATTAGTGGGTGGGGTGGGGTATCCGGTCGTGTTTACATCTGTCCAGCCCTCTAGAAACACCGTAGCTAAAGACACGGCCGCTGTTAAACTGCTGTAATGAAGGCGTGCCTAATGGCGCGTGTGTCGTTACCATCACAGGCCGGCAGGTTAAATTTTGTAAATATGGTTTTATTGACGGTCGTGGGGAGGGTCGAGAGGTAGGGGAGGAAGGGAAGTTGGAGAGAGCGTGGAATCCGGAATAGGTCACTAGGTAAGAAGTTGAAGGCCTATGTTTTTTTTTTGTTTTGTGTTTAGCGGAGAGGGAGGAGGGAAGGGAGAGGACGGATGGAGGAGGAGGATAGTAGGGGAGGTAGGGTGAGGGTGTTGTGGGAAGAGGACGTGTGTTCCTAATGAGAGAGGATTATGTGTCTTGGGATGTGTGTTGGAAAATAATGAGTTAAATAATTACAATTACTTGTGTTGGTTTATAGTTCAATTGCAGGCCTGTTTTTGAGGCTGGAATGACTGCATTCTCTGATGAAATTTCTACATTAGTATCAGGTACCGGTTATATAGGCTAGTTCTTATTGTACCGGTACCTTAAACGACGAAAGTCATTATGCGATCTTTGGCGAACCATGGAGGTTTGCCGGAGTAGTTCGATTAGAAGGAAGTTAGACTAGAGGTAGTAGTCAGAGGTTTTGAAGTCGGAGGTAGTCGTGAGTTAGCGTTTCAAGTGGAAGAAGTAGTTAGTTCGGAAGACCGGAAGTTTGTTAGTGAGTACGTGAGTTTCAGTTTTTAAGTAGTAGTAGTCGGAGTACGTGAGGAAGAGTTTAGACGTTATTACTAGAGTTATGTATACCGTAAGTACATTAGTACATAACATACGTCATTATGCACATTTTATTGGTCTGGTTGTGTGAACATACGCGTACGGCAAACACAAGCTGATCGATATGGTTTGCCCATCTTCAAGTCGCGTGGGTGTTGCTTGGGGTGTGTGTGCTTGATCAGCCATGCTTTCCTTGGGGGTGAGAGCTGCCCCCTCATTTCGAATAGTCTTGCTGCATCTAAGCACTGGCAGCAAACATACTTGGATGAGGAGGAGAAGGCAGGGGAGACAAGGAGCTCTCGCCGAGGGGCCATCTGAGTATGCAAGATGTGCCCTGCCAAAAAAAAAAAAAAAAAAAAAAAAAAAAAAAAAAAAAAAAAAAACAAAAAAAAAAACCTGCAGGTAGACTCCAATGTAGTCAGGAGTTTTGGCTAGGGAGGGGGGTAGGGAGGGGACCACCCCTACGACCCGTTATTCCTTCTCCGTTTGGTACCGTATGGCTTCACAATTTAAGCATTAATATGCTGGACCATCCCGGACCATGTGGGTTTTTGTCGTTTTGATGTGGTTGTGGTTTTTATTTGTCCTTAGATTGATTCGAATGTGTCAATCAATTAATAATAATAATTAATAATAATAATAATAATCATAATAATCAAACAAAATAATAATAATCGATTTATTTCGAGCTAAGCTGTGACAGCAAATGAAGGTGCTTGAAACAAATACACAATTCCTCAACCTAACTTATCCTAATAGGCCTACATACCCCATAATCAGGGATAAGATGTGGGCAGGCGGAACCGAGTTCCCGTGATTTGTGAAACCCAAAGGTGATGCATCCACACCTAACCTCCACAGCGCCCGAAAAAGTTTTTGACCCCGAAACCTCTCTCGAAGGTTTTAAGCTGGGATCGAACCCGTTCACCAGAGCTGGAGCTGGGGAGCTGAGCAGTAAATTTGTTTTTGGTATATACTGAGTCCGCAAAGTCTTAAAAAAAAGTTTAAAAAAATTGTAATAGTTTGGTATTGTACTAATCCTTATAGGCATACGGGTGTGATGGGACTCGATTAGCCTTTGGCGGGCAACCTATCTAGGGGAAAAAAACCTACACACATTACCGGATGGGCGACATGCTAATCGGTGCCACTTACAGTGGACTATTTTTATAACATACAACAACATACAACTGGTACCCCGACAATCGTACGGTACCGTACCGGTCCCCAAGCTACCCAATGCAGTAGCCTAGTACCCACATTGTTTCCATGTGCGTAATTGGAATATATTATGTACACATTTTTGCTTTTCAATCATTTATTACGATAGGCTTATAATGGTGGAAGGTAACCGTACCCGTTGTTAAATAATGTGTGGCCTCTTGTTTGGTAAAGAACAATTCCCCTGTTTCTGGTACCCTATATAACTGCACCACACAATCCTCAGTGTGGAATATTGTGGTATGCAAGCATAACCTTCCCCACCCCCTTGTGTGTTGTAGATATAGTAACTCAACCCATTGTGAAAAAATTGCGAAGTAATGAATCTTCCCGTGTGTGTGTTGG
>CM064543.1:17620312-17702812 GCA_032716605.1 Paralithodes platypus
GTCAAGCCTTCCCTTGAAAGGCGTGTTATTGTGTCGCTCGTCCCCCACTCTCGCTGGTAGTTTATTCCACTCTATTCGCCCCACAGCTGTAGGTGAAGAAACTCCTTGTGAGATCTAGGTTTGCCTTCTTCGTTTTTAATTTCATTCCATTTCCGCGAGTTTGCTTAGTATTGGTTAATGTGAATAGTGCATTTACATCGACCCTTTGTCGAACCTTTTTAGTATCTTCAAGCGCTCAATAAGCTGACCCCTCAACCTCCTCTTTTTTTTAATGAGAACATGTTCCATCGTTTTTAAAGTCTTTCTTTCATATTGTTTAGGTCTTAATGATGTAATCACACTTCGTCGCTTAACGCCTGTACTGACTCGAGCTCTTACAATGTCCTTGCTCAGATAAGGTGACCAGAACTTCACACCATATTCAAGTTGGGGCCTCACAAACATACTTTTGAACAGTGGCACTATTACGTTTTCATGTTTATATGTAAATTTTCGTTTAATAAAGCCCAATGCTATGTTTGCCTTCTTTGCAGCTGCTATAACATTGGTCGTAATTTTTTAGGTTTTCAGATATTAGTACCCCTATGTCTTTTACTAACTACCCGTTTGCGGTTTATATTTGTTTGCCATTCATTGTCGTATTTGTATTTCATATTTCTGCTACCACCTTCCAGCACTCTGACATTTATCGACATTTGAAGGGCATCTGCCCTTTTTTCGACCCATCTGATATCTTGTTTAACTCAGCTTGCAACGCATTTCTATCATCTTATCATCTTCGTTCAGGACTGTATTTCCTATTTTGGTATCGTCGGCGAATTTGTAAATGGTGTTGTTTACCCCTACATCAATATCGTTAATGTAAATGAGAAACATGTCAGGGCGACAAGGACGTTAACCCTGTGTAACTCCACTAGTGACAGGCTCCCACTCCGATTCCACTCCATTTATCACCACTCTCTGTCTTCTGTCTGTAAGCCACTTTTTGTTATCCAAGAATGAATTTCACCTTTGATACCTATCCTCTCCAGTTTAGCCAATAGGTTGTCGGTGAGGCACTCTTGTCGAAAGCTTTTTGAAAGTCCAAAAAGATTTATATCTCTAGTGATTTCGGTCATGTCGGTATATTTGAATAGTTTGTTATCAAATTCAATCAACTTTGTTAGGCATGACTTATTTTGATCTAAAAGCCGTGTTGACTAGTTTTGATTAGGTTGTTTGAATTCGAGGTAATCTACTATCTTATCTCTAAGGATTTTTTCCATGATTGTTCCTACAATTTAAGTTAGACTAATTGTTCTGTACTTACTCGCTTTGGCCTTGCTACCCCCTCTTGTATATCGGCGTAATGTTCGCAATCTCACCAATATCTCGGTACAATCCCCTGTATTAATGATAAGTTAAATAGTTGTGCCACGGGTTACTTTAATCTATTATCCGTCTGTCCTAACTACATAATCTCTAAATTATTTTCGGGTGGAGGCATTCCGGGTCCCGGGGTCTTATTTACATTTAAATTACTCAATTTGCTTTGTACTTCGCTAACACTGATGGTGAAATCACGTCCTATCACATGAGTTGAGGTGTTATGTGGTTTCAAGGGGTATGATCGATAATTTCTTCTGGTGAAAACGGAGCCAAAATATTTGTTGAGGCATATTTGCTCGTGTTTTGTGTCCCCTGTTATTGTCTGGCCATCTTCTATTAGCGGTCCTATTCCGCTTTTTGAATCTGTTCATTTTTATTTACGTAACTGTAGAATTTGGTTGGGGTTTGTGGCACTTTCTCTGGCAATAGTCATTTCGTAATTTTGTTTGTTTGCCCTACTTATTTTTTCAACTTCCCTTCTACTATTTTTGTACAAGTTTTTAATTACTATTGCAGGGTTTGTGTTATTTTTTACAATTTTTGTGGAGTTTGATTTCCTTTTCCCCTAATTGCCTTGCCAATGTCTCTAACGTACCAATTGGGCATACGTGATTTCGTATTACGTTTTGGTTTCATGGGTACAAATTTTTTAAGCGCTTGTGGTCTGTACTTGTAGACATTAAATGTCCCCATAGTTCATTTACTTTCGTTTTATATTTATGAGGTTTGAGTGTATGTTTGATAGGGAGAGAGAGAGAGAGAGAGATAGAGAGAGATAGTAGAGAGAGAGAGAGAATGAGATGAGAATGGGGGTGTGTTTGTGTGTAAATAGACACATCCCTATTCTCATGCCGCCTTTTGAATGAGGAAGAATCACTTGGCCGCCTTTCACTGTCCCCAATGAAAGCTTGATTACATCACTCACACCACTGTTGTGTTTATTTTCCTCAGGCCTGCCGTACCCTGTTCGGTTCAAGGGGATCCAAGTGTGATGAGGCCTGTTATCAATAACACCCATCATTATTTTAGTTCACAATATTATAAAATCCTCTATCTTTCTCATAATGTTGTATATTCGAGTTTCACCAATGATGCCGTCAGAGTTTGTTTTTCCAACTTCGTCTTTTCCCACGTTTCTTTAACACACCAGAAATTTAAATTTTCCGTATCCCCGTCATAGATTGTTGTTGAGGACCCTACAGTCCTCAACGAATCATCACTCAATATTTATCTCGTTTTGTGCTTTTCTTCTCCTGATCCCAGTTGACTCACTTCAGAGACATAATGGTTCATTCTAGGATCCACAACTATTTACACACCCGGCACTAATATCCGCTCCCCACCAGTCACTATTAAGCCTCCTACTGTACCTTATTATGGGTATTGTGTTCATGATTACCCATGTCCTGGCGCATGCTTGTTCAAATGATCTCAATGTGAACATTATGTTAATTTTAAATCAACGTTTTAGCCCTTCATAAATATGCTATGAGTTTGGAGTTAGGTTCATACCTGTTCATGCTATTATGTTATTTGTATTAACTTCTATTAGGTTTTATTTGTGCATAATACATTTGTATAATAACAAATTATGATATACCGTTATATATATATATATATAGTATATATATATACAACCATAACAAGTATCTTGATGAAGGGGTGAAGACCAATGGCAGGATGTACCATTAACTTTCTTTGTACCGTTTCCGATCCATACACTTAGACATAAGTTTTTAAAATTAACATAATTACTATAGAAGTAAAATACAAAAAAAAACAAAAACGAATCTATGTGGAATGAGAGAGACAAAAAGACATACCTGCTTAGGTAACGAGGTGCCTCCCCACGTGTGTAAAAAGAGTTGACAGGGCCAAAAATCAAGGAACGTTTAGTGCCAACAATGCCTGGACAAACGGAGTTTGAAACAATTTAAGTCATAAGATGAGGTGAAGTTGGATTCAGGGAGAGAGTTCACAGAGCTCATCTGTTGGAATAGAAGAAGGTTTGAGAAAGTATCGTTTCCTACTCTTGGATTGGATGAGTCCGTACAGAGTAAGGATGGGATTGTGTTGCAAGACGGGTGCTACATACTCTCAGTAGAGAAGGTGGTATACACTGAGAGAATACGGGATTGATATGATAAAGGAAGAGTAATGAGTTATGAAAATTACAATGGTGTCCTTGGAAAAGAAAATGCTATGCATACACAATGTAAGAAAGTAAATACCTTGAACACAGATAAACTCATGATGGTAGTATTGCGGACTCGTGAGCGCCAAGGTTAGGGCGAAGATGGCGGGAGCGGAGAGATTCTGCTCTTATATCATTCTTGTCATGGCGTTGGCATTACTGAACAATAAAAGTTAGTGGAAATAGGACTTCAGAGGCTATCAACCTTCTTGAATTGTTAAGCCAGGACACTGTACGTCAAGAAAAGCGTCCGGACAGGAGCCTCTTTTCGAGAACCCCAGACCCTTGTGAACAATATTTGAAAATGTGCAACTTTTATGATGTGGTTCGAGGCTTCATTGTGAATTCTGAACGGAGAATATGCCGGTTTGTTTAAAGGTTTGTTTGTACGGTATAACCTTCCCTTCTGTTCGGAAATCCTCGTTTGTAATTGTCAGTTTGATTGGCCCACATATGTATTACAACATTTCAGCTATCACACTTATATAGGTCTACAATAGAAGACTACAAAACACCAGGGATTTGGTCTTTAAAACGTAACATGTGAGATAATGTGAACTCAGTCTTGAACACAAACCTGGTAATCCAATGGACCCGGGTTCAAATCCCGATATGTCAATGGGAAGATATTATTGGGATTGAATTTGTGCTGTACCTAGTATCAGTGCATTACCACAAAGGCCACCGAAATGCCAAAAAAATACCCTCATTGTTCCCTGATTAAATAGCACTGTATGAATATTCCCATATTCAAAATATGCTACAGGGGGACAATGCCTAGTGAGTTCACTGCTCAATAGGTGGCATTCTGAGAGTGCGGGTCTGAGTCTGGAGGGTGAGACAGTGAAGCACTTGAACGAAGCAACCAGCGGCTTCAGAGATGGAGCTGCTTCGAGCCATGAATGGATGCTTCACACGTCTCACTCCACAGATAAGACTGGAACGAGACCTCACGGGCTTCACCGTGTTGAGCGGTGGATTGTAAGGGCTCTCAGCCTATGCCCGAGAGGGAGTAGTTGGAATATAGAAAAAAAAAAAAAAAAAAAATATATATATATATATATATGAGAGAGAGAGAGAGAGAGAGAGAGAGAGAGAGAGAGAGAGAGAGAGAGATAGATAGATGCCGGTATATTTGAGCTTATGTTATGTGGTCACTCCCATAATAGCAAATTATTGCAATTATGCTACGGTTAGGAATGCCCCATTAACAATTGTAGATAAGTAATATCTTCATGTCATCACATAAGCAACAAATAGTATTACATATTGAAGATAAATTCACCAACTCCATAATATAGTTGAATATAAAACATCCAACACGAATAAGTCAAGAAGTATAATTATATAACCGCGGTCAACCTCCTAATAAAGAGCACAATAGTAAGTCAATGGCCACCGTTAGTTAAGGAGTTAGGTGATGAGGGCGGGCGACAATTACAGTGGTCCTTGTCCTTTATTCAGTTAGCGTCACACAAACACCACCATCACCAGGATTTACTGCACTATAACTCAAACACTGCGGGACGACACAGGCACTTGAACAAACGCATACTGGACACCGGGGCACATTTTGTGCCTAGTTTATCAAGTATTAATGACATTGATTTTCTTTCACAATAGTCTTTCGTACTACATTCAATATCTGTTCAACTGTAATACCACTGATTTGATTATGTTAAAATAACACCTAATGATTTAAATACAAATATATATATTTACTATCCCACAATATTAAGCCATTTTGTAAAAGGTGAACCCATATTGTTTCCTGTATCGACATAGATAATTTTAATTAAACAAATGTTATTATATACGATTAGGTAGTAGTTTTCTGGCTAACTGAGCTCCAGAAATAGTAAAAACTCCCATGCTATATGTTAGCGTTCACAAAATGGTGTCCTTGTTAAAAACTTGTCTTATGTGTGTATTCTAAAGTGCCTCTTAAGCAGAAATGACACGAGTGACCGGGTGTCCACAACGTGTAAAATACACACAGGCGGGACAATACCTGTGGTTTAGATTACAGGTGCCAGAGCTTTACTTGCTAAATTACGGCATTTTTATTACTGGCCACGACGACATAAACTCTCGCTCGGCCCTTCAGAAGTCCCAATGACACACAACAAATCAGCGGGTAGTTGGCGTAGCGTGTCTGGAGGCCGTAAGTTGGGCAGTGACACGAATATCCACCCACCCCGCGGTGAGGTAAGTGTTGGGGGGGATTTTTAGTACAACTGGGTTTGGGTAGTTGGTACGAATGTCAACATCGCATTTCATGTGATTGCTCCTCTATGTATGAACATCTCCGATATTCTGTATTAATATTTATCTGTGACATACATGGAGTGATTTAGACTAAACTAGGTTAGATTATGTTTTAATGAGCTACGATAGACTAGATTATAGTAGCCTGGACTAGTTTGGATTAGGTTATAATATAATGATGGTAGGATAGGTTAAGTTAGACTGTATTAGGTTAGGTTAGTTTGGATATGCTAGGCTTGGTCAGACTAAGTCAAATAATAGCGGTGGGGCCATACATGTTAATCGTCTCATTTCGGTTGTAAAAAAAAAAAAAAAAAAAAAAAAAAAAAAAAAAAAAAAAAAATCCCCCTCCCTCCGAGTGCCTGCGAGAGGGCACTCCCTAGCATGATTATAGTGACCTAGACCTAGACCCACTCCAGACAGACCTCATCTCGGACATACATTGCCATTTACATTATTCCCGGGCAGGTCTTGCTGGGGACGTGCCTTGGACATGCTGCGTTTCTCTTCATTTGGATCACTTTTTGTCAATTTGTCTTGCATTTTAGTTGCAGTCCACTACATTTTGTTCACCCCCGCCTACAATTTATGTAGTGAGGCAACACGAAGCGTTTTGATCTTAGTGGCGCAATGCATAAGTGTGTTGATTTTCGGTGTGAGCGTCCTGGGTTCGAATCCCCGGACTGCCACATGTGTTTGTTGATTTTATTAATCGAGCTTAGGAGTAAAGTTGGTTGGTAGAGAGAACATAATAATAAGACATTCATGTCACTGTATACAAAAGCATCTACACAATTTATGAGGGTATAAAGATGCAAACCATTGCCCAACGTTTCATTTATTGTTCTCATACAAGGTCCCACCACTTAACCTTTCTTGTTACACTGAGTAGCTCTTCCCAATCCTCGCTCGCGATAAAGTTTTACTCCTAACCTTTTTCATTCACCTCAGCCAACCCATTCCTTGTCCACCATAGGATAAGTGTAATCAAATTTCTCAACTCAAACTCTATTTGTATACCTAACTTCATTTTGTATGTCTCAGCCTCTGACATTTCTAAGCACTCAGGCTCCTTCCCACTCAACCTCGAGCGTCTGTAATATCAACCTCATTCCTAACTTTGTGAATTATAAGCGTTTTGTGTCATACTCGTCCAGCCCCTTGTCTTATATTCCTAATCTCAATATTTTCTGAAGCTCCCGACGTTTCAGTCTTGATCCTGGCCCGGATATATTATCCGTAAAATTTAGCTCTAGTAAGCCCAAGCCTATATATATTCTTGATCTGGTTTCACCTGACGGAAAATGTTAACCACTTAGTAGCTGATATCTCATTTCGGTAATTACTTAACATATATGAAACTGGTATGTTTCTGCGTCATGTTCAGACCACATTTATATAATTAACAAACTCTTTCGCTACAACATTTTCGTAATAACTGGTAAGTTACCACTAAGACAAACAGACTGTAGACCACAGTAACTTTCCTTCCTTCAGTATGTGCCCCGCCCTGTAGTTTCCTCTTTCACTGTACCCCGCCCTGTCCTCGTCTCCGCACCCTGTCTGGAGTGTTGTTCCGGGATTAATGAAGGGGGTGACAGGCGACATGTCTTTCTCTGACTCCGGCACAGACATTATTAAGAGAGTGTCACAGAAGTTCTTCTTCCGGCAACCTTTCTTGGCATAGCATATTTTGAATTAAACCCATTATGTTACCTAGAATGATCTTCCTTCGTCTAGTCGCTAACGCCAGTGCAAAATAATTTCGAAATGTTGCAAGAATAATGCTTGGGATCTAAAAGTATCGAAAAGAGCGGCCATGTTATTAACTTAAAAAGAGCGTCTTAATTGTTGCCAGAATTAAATTGCTGATCGTAAATTGCTGGAAAAGCTCTGGTGTGACCCTAAGCTTGAGCTACTTCATCTCCCTCCTCGCTGACAGACACACACGCAGGCACAGATGCACCACAATTAAGATGCTCACCCCGATATGCTAAGTAGGTCCCGTGCAAACACATTCATTTGCAAAGATAAATATGTGGGGACAGAGCCATTATTCAATTTTACACAGTGCAATATAAGTCGTTTGAGGTTTTTGGTTAATTAACATGGTCCTGTAAACACACAAGGACGTATAAAATAATAACTTGAGAACTCAGTTTTCCATGATTCATGAATTTACCACTGTCTCGTTGTGAATATGCGGAATATCCCATACAAGATTGACTGGAATATAGACGGAAATTTAACCCTTTCATTACCTTATACATTTATTGTGGCTATTACTAGACGATTTTATTCAGTTTAAAAAGAATTTCCACCAGTTCTCAGGCTTTGAACTATCTCACTTAACTCTTTTTACTAACACAGAACCTTCTTATCCTGCACACAAATCGTTTAAATATAGCTAGAATAAATTTAAGACGACGTCGTTGGCACAGAAGGGGTTAACAACTTGCAGGCATCATTATTAGGTTCTTGGCTTTGCAACAGTAAGAGCAAATGGTCGTGATTTCGATCGACTTATAATTTTATATATTCGGAGTTTTGCATTTTACTAATCACACAGCGGATGATATGGGATTTAACTTTTCATTCATTAATATATAAGTGTGTACCAAATCACGTACCACATGGGGACAGGCTGATAGCTAACCAATATTTTCTCACCGAGCTGTTACGTTGGGTCTGTTGTGTGTACTGCCATCTGACATTGACGTGTGGGCGGCGGGGGTTCCCTGACAGAGGTTCTTGTGTAGTGCACTGGGATATTGGTCATATCGTCCTCATGTTTTTGCCTAATGTTATTGCCAACGCCGAATTATGTTTGTCTAGCTTAGGTTTGGTTAATTGTTTGTTAGGGTTATATTTGATATTAGATTATGTTATTTAAATATAGACACATTTTCCCAAGGTATATACTGTATATTGTGACGAAACTATAGTTAACCTTTATCCAGTCCTGGAGTCCTTCCTTCAAAGTAACGTTGTAAATTTTCATCCCTTAGCTTTGGGTAATTTATGATATTTTAGGTTATGGGTGAATCAAGTTAGGCTACCTTGGAGTCAGTTGAATTAATATTTGTTAGGTTGGGATTTGTGGGGGTCGGATTTGCATTGACTTATAATGTACTGTTAGATGAGGCATAAACTCTCTTCATCTTATTGGGGGAGATATTGTAACCTCTAGCATCCGTTATCCTGACGTTCATTTCTAGAAGAAAATGCTATTTTCATTTGTTTCATACTAGTAGCCTATTTAATTTTACTTATTTAGGCCTAAAATATATTTCATATATCTGTAACTTGTAAGTAATATACAGTATGTGTTCATTATTCGTCCGGTTAAAATGAAAAGTCTATAGTCTTAAGTTAGGTTAGTTTAGAGTTGGCTAGATTTTGTTATATTACGTAAGGTTAAGTTAGATTAGGTCTGATTAGGTTAGGATGAGGAGGCTGTAGGCACCAGCCGCCCAGTGCGGTACTCCCGGGGAGTGCTATAGGTGGGTGTTAAGGACAACTCGAACTCCTGTTTCACTACCTGGCCTCCTTTGCTGATTCATTCCGTGCCTCACTAAAACAGAGGGCAACCCCAGTTTGTTGTCCAAAAATAATGTATATCTCTCTTTCAATACACTATATTACAAGCATCTTACATAGCATACTACCTTTTCTTAAAAAAATAGATAATAATAATAATTATAATACTACAATCTTGTTATAATGGCTAAATATATAGATAATAATAGATAATAATAATAATTATAATACTACAATCTTGTTATAATGGCTAAATATATAGATAATAATAGATAATAATAATAATTATAATACTACAATCTTGTTATAATGGCTAAATATATAGATAATAATAGATAATAATAATAATTATAATACTACAATCTTGTTATAATGGCTAAATCACGACCCGGCTCTGAGTCCCACCTAAAGTGGATGTTGTGTATATGTGCGTGTTATACACTCCCATTTAAGCTTACTTAACCAACTTTACTCCTTACTTATTTACAGAGAGTACTTGTATTTTAACCTTTCATATTTATATTCCTATTATTAAAGCTTATATTATTATCATTGTATTGTCTTGTATTATATACATCTGGTATAGACTTAAGGGAGCCAGACTGTATGCATTTGACCTCTCAGAAGAAGAGGTCATGGGAATCGCTTGTGTCATGACTGATGTCATCAAATCACGTCCACCCTCTATCACGTGAGAGGGACATGTATAGGATGTGATGGGGGTGTGTTTAAAATGTGTCTAAGGTGTGCCAGAGAGTTTAACACCTAACGAGCGGCCTAGGCGGTAAATAATATGTAGCCACCAGCGGGGTGTTTTTACCCAAAATAGGGCTGTTTACGTGATCATTTTCATGCCTAAATAAGACCCAGAGCGTAAAACAAGTATCTATCCCTGAAAGGGCATAAACAGAGCTTTCCAATGACACCACAACGATCCTTGTATGACCGCTAGTTTTCTTGCAACAACCGCGCAACACGAGTGCAAAAACCATGTAATTCGGTACTTTCCCCATACAATTCACTATGTAGCGAGTGTGAGAGGGTGGAGGAGGGTGGGATTCGTGTCAGTTGGTCCACCGCGGTGGTCTGGAGGAGTCATACGCTCGCTACTCTCCTGCCACCACTTGTCTCTCTCTCTCAGCAACATTACGTGCTGAAATTGCCACACGACTTATGTTGTGAGCCGCCACATAGTCCAAATTTCTTTCACTCGACATATGATGCGTGCCGCCAGTTAAGGGTTAAACCACACCCAGTTATGTAATCTTGACAGGTATTGGTTAAGAGTTATGTAAGATCCATAATGTATGGTAGCAGTGGAATAATGGCTCTTTGAGCAGTATGTATCGCCTTACCAGTGGTTGTCCCCTCACAGGATGGGGGGCGCTGCTCAACAAACTCGCCCCTCGGGGCAAAATCAAAATCAATCTCTCTCGTTCTCTCTCTCTCCCTAATGGCTTCATTGGGGCGACCCCCACCGCCACAGAAAAGATGTGTGAGTGAATGGTGTGATCTGGCGCTGACCATGGATCGTTTTTTAATTATATATTTGATTAACACCCTAAATATTATGAAATGTTTACTCATAGACCTTCAAGGTCTTAAATTGAATATTTAATATATTCTTTAAATGTTGTGTAGTTGTTTACTACATTTGTTATCTTTTATTTAACTATGGAGTTAACCTTTACAATATTATGGTGCATTATAGTCTGTTCAACTGACGGTAAATTACAAAGCTTCCATCAAAATATCTCAGTTTTGTTAAAGATTTTGTAGTGAAATATGGTGCTAATTATATAACCTTGGTCTGAATATGATGCAGAGACATAGTAGTTTCATATTTTTCCATTTAGTATAGCTAAATTAGCTGCTAAGGAATTCAATTTACCGTCAGCTGAAATAAACCCGAGTACAGTTGTTCCTAGATGTTTTTCTTGCTTTTCGTGAAGCACATGATGAATGATAAATCTCTTCAAAGCTTTATGAAAATCACCTTATGAAAATAATACATAAAATGTGGAAGTGCAGTGTTAAATATATACATGTTGAAACAAACAAACCATGGGTCATCACACTTTTAAATTATGTTCTTCGAACCTTCAGACAATTTTATTTGGCTTGGTAAAGCATTCCCTATTATATAAGAGGGTCGTTCATAAAACTTTTGGAATGCAACAAGTAAAATGTCATTTGATTGAACAACATATTATTCGTAATACAAACGCTATGTTATCTACTGTAAGCATCCTATAACTCAACTAATGTGTATCCCTTTTTCGTCTAGTCCCAACATATTTATAATACTGTATGGTGATATATCTGCAAATATATCATAATATATTACAAATATGAAACTCTGAAGTCATACTGACTATGTATGTCGATGACGACGCCCTCCACTAAATCTGTATTCAGCCCATCTTGCCATTTCCCTTGCCAGACGCTCCATCAATAATGTACTTAACCTTGGTCGGCAACTCATCTAGAGGAGACAACCTTATACAAATCCGGGTGGATGGGACTCGTCAGCCTTGGTTGGCAACCTGTCTAGAGGAGTAAACCTGATACAAATCTGTACTGCTTACCTAAGGGTAAGGCAGGTTAGTGGATGGATTAGCCGAACACCACTGTAGAAAAATAGTGCTAACAAGATACACAGAGGGCCTCGGATTCGGACGGATCCTAAATTGAGTGGTCAATCCTGTAAGTCCTTCACTAAACTGGCTCGGGTTGTCCCTCTCACAGGGAATAGGTCTGCTTGGGGGCATTCTGTGTATGACCACCCTCGTAAGGGGAGTAAGGCGTCCGGCAATAGATAGATAGAATAATACTTATCGAAGTTCATTTTGAGACTATTACCATGTATTTGTAGCCTCCACCCTAACCGAGGATACGGTACTTGGCCACTTTAACCTATTCAGTCACACGATGATGTATTTACTTTATTAATGCTACTGGTAGATAAACGATGATGTATTTACTTTATTAATGCTACTGGTAGATAACGATGATGTATTTACTTTATTAACCCGTACAGCCCCAGCGACGCGTCTGACGCGTCGGCGATGTATGTAACGCACAGCCCCAGAGACGCGCCTGACGCGTCACCCTAATTGCGCCGACCGTAACCTCAGGTGTAGCCACTCAAGAGGGCTCAGATTTGTATGGGAACTGTGTACGTATCCCACGCAACCGTGCCGATGGTTGAAAACTCTCAAAGTCCACGTGCGTGCGAGCGAGCGCGCGCAATAACCTGTTTTTTTGGGATAATTGCCTTCAATTTTTTACTCTTGTAAAATCCGTTTTCGGGGGCTCTGTAGGACCATTTTTTAAGTTTTTTGAGCGGTTTTTCGTGGTTTCTTCTTCATTCCTAACCCATTCGCTATTGTTTCTGGAATAAAACCATTTTTTGAAAACCGGCCGGGTTCTGGTGCGCAAACATTACAAAACTAGCCGGGGCTCCACGGGTTAATGCTACTGGTAGATACATTTACCTAACTTGGAAAATCTCTAATAATTTAATGAATGTATACTCAAAATTATCCCTCGGACTGGTCCTTCTTTAGCTGAATAAAATAGTCTTGTATAAAGCCCAAATTTGAGTCACCTAATTGAGAGGTTTAATACGATAACACTATGTTTTATTCATTCACTATATTGTTTTATCCAAATTACAAAGGACACTTGAGTCAAAATGGCCAATGTAAATTTTGTTATCTTTTTGCTTTCTAGAAGTTGTTTTTAAGTTCATTAAGTCGTCCAATGCAGGTCAAAATAAATTATAATCCTTCCATCGTACTGAATGGGATAACATTGTCTTGGTAGCTTAATGGTTAGTGTACTGAATATCGGTGTGCGTATCCTAGGTTCGAATCATAGCACATGTATTAATTAGTTTCATTTATTTCATTAATTAAGTGTATTTGTAAATTAATTTGTGAGTTGGTGATAAAATGAAATTATAGAGGGCATCACAGTGCACCTATAAAGTACCTGCCATTCCGTAAGCTTTGTATTGTCAAACCCCTTATTCATATCAAACTGGCTACCTGTGCAACCTTTTTATGTGGACAATATCATATACAGTACCATAAATGATGTCTAAGAAAGCGTAAATGCAGCATTGGAAGGTAGGCGGAATATAAAAGGAGGTATTTAACATAGAGCCTATGCTAATAATAACAGTGGAATCCCCCCCCCCCCTCGATTCCAGATGTTATCGTCGTTACATTCACTCATTTATACAGTCAGCTTTCCTGTATTCGTACGATCGATGTGTATTTATTCGATGTTAATCCCATCTTTGTTCTTAAAATAAATCACCCAAGGAATCACGTCAAGTTGATTTTCCCTCTCAGTTCTTTGAAAAATCATGCACGTAGATAATTTAGCCCCTAAATACAGTTGTAGCTGTAGCGAGGACCAAATTAATGGCAACCTCAGGCGAGCGAGTGAAGCGAGGGAAACGTGAAGTGGGAAGCGACCACTAACGCCAGTCGCCACTCGCCAGCCCTGAGCCAGTGTTACTCACGACTGTGTTGAGGGAGGGTGTGCGACCTTCGCTCCGTTGGCTGGCTTGTGAGTGCGGAAGGCCAAGTGTGTTTATATGTCAAAAGTGCCGGTGTTTATCACTCAGCAATTTTGCAGTGGTTGTGTGTAAGGTGGTGGTGACCTTATCGCTTGTGATGTGCTATTCTTATAAATTGAAAACTTTACATATGTTTTGTGATATATGAGTAGGCTATCAGTAAGTGAAACTAGGACTCTTGTTTTACGACTGTCAGAGTGTTCTTTACTGAGCGAATATGTACCATCACTATTATTATAAGAGGTAATATGTTAATACTAGTGTTTTACATTACCGAATAATGAACTTTACATGTCGTACCAAGAGCTGGGACTGATGGGTCTAACGGCCCATAAACTTGTGTATGTCCTTCTTTCGTGCAGGATGAATGGGGTCTGTCAAACCATATTTTGTTTGCATATATTTATCTTTTTAATTTTATTATATCTATATTTTCCTGCTAATAAGTTTTATTCACAGTATATATATATATATATATACCCGGTACATATATATATACCGGTATGCCTATATATTTTACGATATTTATATAAAGGTTTGTGTTCAACTGTTTGTTCACGACAGTGAACCCGTTACATTTCAGAATAATTTTATGTTATAGAAAGTGGTATTGCTATAGTAAAATAGAATTAAGATGTATTTTAAATATTGTATACTAGGCTATGTATTACAAAAACAAATATTGCTATGCAATTATTGAATACTTTCGCCTTATGGGTATTATTAGTTCAACATTTTACAGAAATCATGACATTTGACAAATGGCAGCTAAATGAAAAAAAGTGTCTAGAACATTGGGGCACATTTTTATGAAAATTATACCAACACAAAATAAATGCAATTCAATAATATATTACATATTAGATAGGATTATTTTATATGGTCTTTTTGTAAATTATTCCACTGGTTACTTTCGTTGCTGCCATGATACTCAATCAGATAAGGGGAGCAAGACGTTTCGCAGCAGCAAGTGACGGTTCGCCTTACCGCGGCGAACGAGCCCGGACGATAATTGGAACTGCGGCGAACCATCCCACACCAGCTACCAAATCAAGATGTTTAACTTTAATACCGCTAGTGTCGTGTGAAAGTAGCTAAATTGACACTGACCAACACGGGTTTATTATTATTATTTTTGTATTAATATTGTTATGCCAGGTTTTTACTGGGGCTGATTGGTTTGAATAAGTGGATTCTTCCTAACTGGAGAAGTACAAATCACCACAGACACTGAAAGTAATAGTATTTCTTAATAAACTGAATAAAATAGTCTAATAGTTGCCAGAACATAATATACTGGACGGGTTAATATCAGCTAGCCAAACATATAAGTATATGATAGTCTATATAATTACCACTAAACCCAGTAGGCTACACTACACCAATTTAGGAATTTGACCACTTGCGAGTTTCAGGCTATAAGGAAGTTGAAGCTGTAGACATCGATTGTAAACAGAAATGCAATAATAATGTAGGTTTCTGATGGCTAAAGGGTATGTTGAATTGGATTCTATGTATATATAAATGAACTTCAACCGTATTTAAGCTAGTAATCCTGCTAAATATCGATGTCTACAACTCCAACTTCCTTATAGAACGAAACTCGCAAGTGGTCAATTGAGACAAATATACGCTAGACTGACATTAGGAATGCGCTAGAATGTATCATAGATAGTATACAAATAATAATGTGCTAGAATGTATCATAGATAGTATACAAATAATAATGTGCTAGAATGTATCATAGATAGTATACAAATAATAATGTGCTAGAATGTATCATAGATAGTATACAAATAATAATGTGCTAGAATGTATCATAGATAGTATACAAATAATAATAATGTTTCAAATGAACATATAGGCTAAATCATAACACAAAGATGATAAGTCTCAAATCAGAAGACAAAGTCCCGAATTAAATAGGCCTACAAAGCTCACGAGGAAGTCCCGGGACTCGAACCTGGGATAACTCACACAGAAACTAAAACTTGCCAGCACCACGAGAGACCTAGACATAGGCCTAGATTGTTTTATAATGGGAGACAGAATAAACGTCGTCGAATTTGAGAGTAATATGTCTGTAACATTAATACCGGTACATATTGAAATGAGTTATATTTTGATGACGTTTTCCTGTCCCCCATTGCTAGCCTAAGTTTTTCTTAATAAACTGAATCAAATGGTCTAATAGTTGCCAGAACATAATATACTGGACGGGTTAATGTCAGCTAGCCAAAATATTAATTATACGATATATAATTACCACTAAACCCAGTACACTACACCAATTAGGAAATCTTGTGTAAAATTATGGTAGAGACAAATATACTCTAGACTGACATTAGGAATGCGATGCGATGGTGTTGAGGGATAGCCTTAAGGAATGCGCTAGAATGCATCATAGATAGTACCGGTACGGTAATACCTGCATAATTACACTATACAACAAATATCGCTTAGTATTTTTTGTATTGGAATACAAAATATACATAGGCCTATATTTACTAAGAAAGTTAAAACAAAAAATTATTCAGAATAAAAGGTGTGGAAGAACTGAATGCATAATCGTATTTTGGATGGTGAACTAAAAAGCCTGCTTACCGGTACCGGTCCATATTTTAAAAGTCAGCAGTATTGGTAGGGAACACTGCTGTAAGACAAGTGACAAAAGCTGGAGTTTATAAGCCTATCCTATTGTAGTTGTTGTTCCCTAAAGCTGCTGCGAACTGTCTCATTGCAGTTAAACGAATCTGCTGCGAACCGTCTCATTCATTTGCTGCGAACAGGCATAACCGATTCTGACCGAACCTGAGGCGAAACGTCACTTGCTGCGAAACGTCTCGACCCCCAGATAAGTTAGTAAAGTTTCGTGACTCAATTGGGATAGCTTTCAATGAGTTAGATAAATTTAGGAAGTAATAGTATAGCCTTGCTTATATTAGTTTCACAAAGTATATATTAGCTATGTGGCACTCCAAGGACTCATACCTAGGATAGGCTACTCACACCGAAATTCCGCGCATTTATGCATAACGCTATCAAGACAGTTAAAGCATTATTCACAAGCCTACGATTTATTATGCAGTCAGCAGTACTGGTCAGGAACACTGCTGTAAGAAGAGGGACAACAGCTGGGGTTTATATTGCAGTTAAACGAACCTGTTGCGAACCGTCTCATTCATTTGCTGCAAACAGGCATAACAGATTCTGACCGTACCTGCGGCGAAACGTCACTTGCTGCGAAACATCTCGACCCCAACATACAGTAGGCCACTTAACCTAATCTATAAGGTCCAGTGCATAGTGCTTTCGTATGATAAAATATTTAGGATAACACACAGTTAAGGGGGGGGGGGAGATGTATGGTAAACAAAATTGTAAATAAATACAAGGACAACAATATAGTGAGGCGCAATTAAAAGGTTATCCCTCAAAATGTTAACCCTGCGAATCGTGTGTTGCTCGAAAGGCCCACCCCGTGAATCGGCATTCACTCGAATCGTCCAGGTACCGGTACCGTGTAAGCATTTTTGAATGCAGTTAGCAAGCCAAATTAACAATCTAATCCATGCTTGTCTTAAGCTAGTAGCTTACCGTCCCTGACTTAGGCAAACTACACGAAACAAACTAAAATCTAGCACAATTTTCTTGTTGGTAAGAATAGTTGGTGAATATATATATAGGATTAGTCCGAAGTCACCAAAATGGGCCGAGATCACTGGGCCGAAGTTACCATGGGCCGAAGTCACTGGCACCCTATATAAATACTGTATATATACCGGTAATCGAAAAGGTTTATATAATTTTGTTATGAATACGCTGTCAAGTTAGGGTAGAATAGGATATGATAAAATTAATAAGATAAAATGCCGTACGGTACCGGTCGTGTCAATAATTGTAATTGTTATTATCATAATGTATATTTCCTCCAATTGTCCTGTATCGCTTCAGGTCGATAATTGTATTACTTTTGGTTTAATTATATGTTCGCAATTGAACAACAAATAACTTTAAAACCCTAAAAGTCATGTTATCCTCCGAAACTGCAAAAATGTTGAACCTGGACCAGTATCCCACTAGGAATATATTAACCTTTGCAAAATGTATCTGCATATAATGTCCTCAGTTTGTTCTAATGAGGACAAAAGTTTGCATGTGTTAAGTTAGATCAGGTAAGATAAGTTTATACAAGTATATGTTAGGTAAAGTAGCGACGTGTTAAGATATTAATATAGTATTCGTTCTTGCGTTAGAGTTTTGTGCTACAGTATTATTTTGTCCAGGTGTCTATCTCACCCTGGAGGATGAGTTGCGTGCGGTATCAGTAGACGGGTAGAGGGCCTCTTAATGACACCATCGAGATGAGGGTTATATGGACGATAACGACCTGAGAAATGGGTGGTTGAGATAAGACCACCGTGAGACCACCCCTCGATAACGATGGCAGGATGATAGTGGAGGTGGTGGTGCTAGGCAGAGAGAGAGAGAGAGTGTCTCACGTCAATGTATTAATATTCCGGTTGCAATATGCTATACAAAATTTCCTTCTCATAGTCTGTTGAATTCACCTTAATTAAGGTCACAGGTTATATTAAGCAATGGGTGTTTCTGGCTAGTGTTATTTGACGGAATTCTTGAATCACTTCAAATGTGTTCGTTCTATAACAGTTGTATTGTATGTTCTAGCGTGCCAAAAGTACCGTTTTACCATATGCATGATGCCAGACATCACACACGAGAACAAAAATTATAGGCCTATATACTAATATATATACCGGTATATATATATATATATATATATATATATATATATATATATATATACCTGTATATATATTTATATAGTATATATATATATATATATATATATATATATATATAGGCCTATGGGCTATATATATATAAGAAAACAGAAAAAACATACGGTACTGGTAATTGTAGCCTCTGATTAAGCTTGGGGATTATTTGGAGATGAAAGACAATAATTCAATAAGACGTTAACTCCATTGCGGTGTTCATATTGTTTACCTCCGCACAATGTTATGTAGGTTACATTACAAAACAATGAAAACATCCTTCATCAACAAAAGGTTATTCATCTACCTATGTTCACCTATGTGGAGTTCGCCACTCTTGCTAGTGGCACCGAGGAGCACACCGCCCTTCGTTGTTGTTTGAAAATTGGTGCAGCATACTGTTCAAAGGGGCGGAGCGTTCCCTGCGAAGATGGGCTCGTCTGGCACTTTTTGTAGTTCGACATCGAGGGCTCTCTTGAAGCTGTCTAACGAGACGCCTCTCATGTCTCTTACTCGCCGTGGGAGTTTGTTGAAGAGACGTGCTCCTCTATGTGATAACCAGCCGTAGAGAGCCCATAGCACCCCGATTTTTCATCTTGGGGATATCACATTCCCAGCCTCTCCTATCACTATTGTGGTCAATAACAACATTGTTGGAAAATGTTGACCTTTAGTGGCTCTTCTTTTCTTTAAAGTAGCTTGTCAGTAGCTGGAAGAAACCATTAAATGTTAATCAGATTGAAATGTTTAGTATCAGCGTTGGTCTCGTATCCCTGTCGTGAATCCAAGCCATCATTTCGGAAGCTGGACTGGCCTCCTAAATCATCAGAGTTTGGGGAGGCCGGACCGCTAATGAACAGGAATTGGCAACAGGAAGGTATAAATCTTGGCCTGGGTATACATTCCTTATTGTTCCAGCAGCCTTGGGGACAGATGGGAGGTTGGCTGGGGATGGGAGAAATGGGAGAGATAGATAGGCTAGGTACCAGACAGATAGAGGGAGAAAGAGTGAGGATGGTTATTATTCACCAGATATACATTAAAGTCACATGTGGGATCAGTAACCCGACCTCATCACTTAATGGATATATTATAATCATGACAATTAATAATCGAAGAGAGGCGTAAGATTTTCTGGAAAAAAAAAAGGATGAGCATTGTCAGAAAATAGAGAGAGTCTGAGGAGGAACGGTAGAGATGTTTGACGAGCAAGAGACTAAGGGCCTTGTCTGGGAAGTTGAGGGAATAATTGTGGAGAGAGAGACTATAGACGTTGGCTGGAAGTGGATGGAGATTGATTGGGTGAGGATCTGAGAGTGAATGTAAGAGATAGTTGTGGTGAAAAAGTTTAAAGAGGTTATAATAATAATAATAATAATAATAATAATAGTTCTTAAAGCTAGCGCATGCTAAGCTAGCTAAGGATTGCTCAATAAGGCCGATTAGGCCTTATTGAGGTTGACTGGGAATGGATTTGAGAGAGGGGTGAGTGGAGAGATAATAATGTAACGAATCTGATTATATAAAGAGTTCTACATGAAACAAAACATGTTTGGGGGAAATATACAATTTTCCATACCATGGACAACCGGTATATCCCAAGCAAATTCGGCTAATAAACAAATATTTTCCCGTATCAGAGTGTATATTATATAGTTCATTATTAGTACCCGGTATTCTGCACCCATGCGAAAAGTTGCTGATTGTTCTGGGTCATCAAAAAGGCGTACCGGTACTCGAATTTTAAGAATAAATACATTGGTAAATTAATACAAATATTACAAATTAATGCATGCGACAAGTCATTGAGGTGACCTTACTTTGATGTATGATCTGAACAAAAATAATCATTGGGCGATAATTGATATAATAAACAATTCCTAGCAAGTAAGCAGGATATCTCACACGAAATGGCTTACAACTATATTACAGTGAACACGTGCAGTACCGGAAACCTATAAAGAACAAATTAATTACATCGAATCGATGAGAGACGTGGCTTAAAGTGGACGAGTGAAGGATGATGAAGAGTGCTTGAGTACCGTACGTCATAAGTGAAGAAGTGGAAGGCTGTCAGGGTGTGTTTGAGTTGGAGATAAAGTAAGGAGTGCATCAGAGATACAGGTCCAAGAGGGAAGCAGGAAGGGAGAAATGACAAGCTGAGAGAGAGAGAGAGAGAGAGAGAGAGAGAGATAACAGGGAGCAATGGTAAATATAGAGCTAGAATAATTAACAAATAGGTCTGCCCATACGAGGCAGACCCCTTCTTCCCTATATCGCTATTAGTTATTTCCCTACACTAAAAATGTATCCTGCTACAACCTATATCCCTTCACTTCATCTACATTATAGCTACCCGGCCAAGAACATTAGCATACAGTTAGAGCACAAAGTTGTATTTTCAATACAGCAAATAACAGCTAAACAAATACGAGAGGCGAAAAGAAAACTTAGATTCGAAGTGAGTAATAGTAACGACGCATGAAAATAAAAATAAAATATTATATATTGGTAGTGTCAGGTGTACGTAAGACAGAGGATATGAGGCGTACACGTGTGAGTAATGACAGAGGGGAGGTTCGGAGGTACCGTACTGGGTATGGTACTGGTACATTGGAATGATAATAATAGGGAACCTTGAGTTACCGGTAACGCCATTACAACTACATTATTATATCAAATGTTATATATATATACAGTACTGCCCATCTGTTGTGTTATAAATGTTCTGAGCTCCGCTCTAAATAAACTAGTTTTTGAACTGAACAAATTCAATTACCGTACCGGTACCTTCTCAGTCCTGTATATCTACTTGAGGTATGGGTGTATGTGTGTGTTCCAACCACTGGTTTACTCATTAACTTCCGTACGACTGTCAGTTTCACTCGGTTTCATCTGTCTCTGTTATGCCAGTTTTATGCAAAATTGGAATATTAGTTCAATCTTGATATACCGGTACCGTATTGAATTTGCGATGACCTCGGAAATACAGGGTATGATGATTTAATATAATTTCCGTGGCACAGGAGTTATGGCTCTTTTCTTTGTTTATGCATGGGATTACAATAAAATATAACTTATTAATTACATTTGGCAACATGTTAATATATTGGATAGTTTTTGGAATGGATTGAGGAACCTTAACAAGAGACAAATTCATACGAAGTTGAATACACAGATTCAGCTAGGCCTACAAGTATTTCAATTAGGCCTATGTTTAACCAATTGAATCCGACTACTTTAATCGATCAGTCCACTCCTTAGTTGTATAATACCGGTACAAATAATATAAAAAATAATACTGTAATAGTATTAACAATATTATTATTATTTATTATTATTATTATTATTATTAGTAGTAGTAGTAGTACCGCAGTAATAATAGTAGTATTACCGGGTAGTATTAATATTATCATCATCCTGAAGATAGCATGATTACCGGTACCGGTACTTTTTATGATTTATTAGCGAACTGTTGAATTCGACTGTAGCCAAATAAAGTGTGAGGCCTCCATAATGGTTCTCGTACCTTACCTCAGCCAAATTAAGCGCTTCATCAAATTGGCCACAGATTCCCTGGGCCAGATTGTCATCGTAAACTATTGTGGTGATCAGAGAGAGAGAGAGAGAGAGAGAGATGGTCGGTAATGACAATTCCACGACGGAAGCTAACATAGATAGGCTATAGATTGAATAAATGGATTAAAGTAAAATAATGGTAGACATTTATATGACTTGGCTATGGCTAACTGACTACTTTCCATTGCCAGTTTATAACAAAGAGGCTTGAAACTTTGGTAAAGAATGACTGAAGAAGAAAAAGGGAGTGTGAGAAAAATAATGATGAGTCTTAATTGAAGATGACCATCCAAAGAGTTAGTTATAGTGTAAATAATGAACATCTGAACATACAGTAGGGTATACTTGTATTGTGAGAACATAATTGTGGAAGAAATGAGGGAAGAGGAAGAGACCTTTGATATGATGATTATGATGATGCGAATGGAATTGACCGATTTTATTGATTATGATAATGAGTTTGAATAAGGATAATGATGGGTCTTTGATGATGAATATGTTAGTGGAGGGAGTTCAGTGTGTTTGGGTATGTTGGAGAGATTGTGTATGTCGGTACACGGTTGGAGCTAATTGAATACCTTATTCATCTCACCACCCACAAGTCGCCATTATCGCGTTCCGTGAGTGGCAGTAAGTGGGCAGTGGGCGTGATTGGGAGTTTGGGCTGGCTGGAAGAGAATTTGGGCGGGACGGGAGGAGTTTTGGCGGTGTGGGTTAGACGTAGGGCGGGATTTGAGAGATCATGGGCTAGCAGGATAGAGGACTGAAGTAACAAGAGAGAAATACAAAGCTAATAAGGGCTGGTGTGGGCGTGCTGGAACAAGGCTGTATGGTGGTGGGGGTCCGAGGTGGAGACTCATTAACGGGTGATTGTTACAACGGACACTCGGTAATGAGATCTCTTAATTATCCCACTCGCCTGCCTGTACTTCCGATTTATCTAATTTCCTTAAAGCTTGCACACACACACACACACACACACACACACACACACACACACACACACCTGGAAATAATGTACAGTCACTTATAAAAGTTCGTTGATTTCATTATGTTGATTAAAATATGCAATTAGGTCTATGTGTAGTTGATTTATTATGTAACATTATATACCGGTACATTACTAATCATACCATAGCCGATGTATATACCGGTTATGTAAAGCAAATATTGAGGCATAGGTAAAGCCCCGATGACTATTTGCATAAATAAGCATATGAAGTCCACGATTTCTTACTAGTAATTGTACTAAAGTCTTTACCATTGAAATAAACATTGAATATAGTTTGCAGGTAGCTACTGACATAAAACACGTTGTAGCAATCTTTAAGCTAAGTGACTAGATATTCAAAATGGTTATACGGTTCAGACTAGTCTGAGCTCTCTAATGCTTAGGGTCTCTACTGTAGGCTATCGTGGTCCACTCTGGGCCCGGCGGGGTAATAGACTCCTTCCTAATAACGCTGTTTAATTAGCGAGTCGTAAACTACCACCACACTGGCCAGCGAGCCTCCGCCAACCTCCCCTCTCCCAATTCACATGCAGGAATATTTACACACTGTACACACATACACACACGCACGCACGCACGCACCAAGACCCTAGATCCACTCTAGTATCCCACTTAGCTAGCAGAATAGCGACCCCCATTTCACCATATGGTACCGGTACTTATCCCAAGGTCTCGTGTATTCTTATATCCAATCCAAGAAAATATCAACCCCATCTATTCTCCCTGTATTTGTCTTCCACAGCCTCAATCCTATCATACCAACCCCTTTTCATCTGTCCTGAACTGCACTCCAAGGCCCATCCATTCCTACATATCCCACCCAAGAAGATCCCCCAAAACAACTACCCCCTACCCATATAATAACATTTTATGGTGGGATCACGAAGTTCATGGTTTAATATGTGGCCCAGGCGAGTGGGCAGTGCGACTAGGGGGTGATTGATGTCGTCATGTGAGGTGGGGGAAGGGGCTTTAATAACCGAGATTGGTTTGTCTCTGTCAAATCTGTACATTTAACCATCAAAATACGTGGAGTCTTATGGTACGGTATGTCTTTTTTTCAGTATGCAAGCTTTAGGCCTACCTGTCGGGATTTTGTTTGTTTTATATCGACTTGTGATTGCTAATATAATCTAAACCGTGAACAAATATATTTAGGTTTAAAACATGGTAAATTGATGTTCCTAAGATGAATGACAAATTCTGACACCATCTGGAATAATTATATAATGGTCGTGATCTTATTAAAGTGGTTACTAAACATCCTTAGCATGGTCCCGTTAGTACCGTGCTGCACGTTTGTCATTCTTATATAACCTTCAAAAGATCCTCACTCTCTCTCTGTATTATTGATTGCCTGCACTCTGTGGGGCGGTAAATATAGGTTATTAAGTCAAGTTGCTCTCTTTTATTTAGTTTTCCTATATATTACTTAACCAGGCAACGATGAGTCGGTTTAACCTCTTCAATGATAGAGATACTTCTACATTTATTCTCGCTCACATAATTATTCAGCTTATTAAAAACCTTATACATGAAAACGTAAAAAAATAAACAAATAAATAATAATACTATATCTCGTTCAACCTTTTTGTTCGTATATAGACATGTTTAAGTTATATAGTACGGTATTGTCCACAGTTAACTCCTGTTAAATATAATTAGAAAAGAAGGGTAAATATATTTCAATTGTTGAGGATAGGTTAGTGTAGCCAATTCGTACGCGTTTCAATTCGCCCCTTCAAGATACGATGACACGTTTCTTCCTTGTGTGGCTGTCAGTAGAAGAGTCTACCGGTATTTAGTTTATGAAGGAATTGCGGGTGTCAGAGGGTTATTTGAGATAATGTGTACTCCTTTCACACTTAGTGGACTTTTCAACCAAGAGAAAAACCGTCTAATGTTAGCCACAATACAGTAAAAAAACGTCCTGGAGCGCTGAAAAGTTTAGTATCGTACCATACGCTATATTTGAAAAAACAAAACAAAAAAACAGTACCGCTATCTATAAAACAAAAAATATGATGACTACAATTCATGTCAAAACATGGCAGTTAAGGTTGGTTTATTGGCACATAGACTAGTGATGCTAAATGTATTGATGAATCTCTACTCAGCAATATGACAGTTAAGGTTGATTTATCGGCACATAGTGATGCTAAATGTGTTAATGTATCTCTACTCACCAATTACATTAATACGGTACACCATGAAGAGAATGAACCTTTATTGTAGTGGACAACGTTTCCTTTGTAGAAGGTTTATCAAGTCACTACCCGGTATATATTGGCATGACTTGATCACAGTGCATTATTCTCATTCTGTCGACGTCAATGCATTTTACCATATTTTACGCGCCGATTTGAATGTAAAGTTTGATCGACTTAGCGTACGGTACTAATTGAACCACCGCGTACCAATTGACCAGTTTACCCTATGTTCCTTTACGTTTTCGTGCATTACCTAGCAGAGTCCTAGGAATCCTCCTCCCCTTGTAAAATTATCCTACTCATCGAGACAGAAAGGGGCGAGGGAACGCGAAAGTGGTCCCTGACCCTGAGAATTATAACCCTTGAATGTTGTTTCTGTTCGGGCTCTGTCTCGAGTCGGCCACCCCCAGCAATGGGGTATGTGCCTGAGTATATGCATACATACATACACAATTATTATTACACATCTTACTAATTATTGTATAGTAGATTTGCCTCCCACGTCCCCACAGCTTGCCATAACAGACGACTAGCCTACCGTCCATGCCTTATTAGATCTGACAGGTCCTCGTCTTAACCTGCTGTCATGGTTCATTCACCTTTAAGCCCTCACACTCATCGCACTTCATTCACACATCACAGGCAAACTGCGTCCCAACCATATTACCATAAGCTATACCGTAGGTAATGTCCTTATCAATTATACTTCTAATCTTTATCAAATGTATCACATTTTAAAAATAATAATCTTTCTTAGTTATATTTGTCAAACGTGCTATAGTTCCGTTTTTGTATTATTATTATTATTATTATTATTATTAATGTACGTTGTACGGTAGCTATTCAATTAGGCTACCAGTAGTTTATTATTTACACCAACCTGTCAATCATTAACACATTTCATGAAATCATTTCCCGCCAAGTGCGTAAGTTGGAACAGAAATCTCTGGTGAGAAAATAAAACAAGACTAATGTTTTGTTATACAATTGAACAGCATACTGGTGCCAACTATCGAAATTAGTTACCGGGTATGTATAGATTTATAATTAAACATATTTTTATCGAAACTTGTACTGTACTTTACAAGATGTGACTCAAAAAAGTATGCTCTAATAGATTTAGCCTACCGTACCGGTATTTCTAAGGTTGCACAAATGGTACCGGTATGACTTTAAATATATTTGTTGAATGTTATTATTTCCAAACTTCTACAGTTACGGTCTTACATACGTTCTACAATTTACGAAGATGTCTCAGGTTGCATTAAATCTACTTATTAATTCTTTACCTTTTCTTTGCATTTCCGAGGTTCGTTCGAGGGCTCAAAATGTATCTGAATGTGTGACTGAAACTGTACACTCTTGGCCATCAATTATTGCCTTAAGTTTTCAAAGCCATCCCTAACTTATCAAAATCTTCTCTTGACTTCAGTCCCCTATCTTTACAATTCAGAGGTTCATTTGCGCTCCCCAATAATTCATATTAGTCAAGGATGTGTCTCTTAATTTGTCGGCTTCATGGTGACTCTCAAAATGTCTACTCGAACGTATTTAAATATAAGGTTGTGCAAGGTGTAGCTATTATTGTGGTGGGTGACAGTACCGTACTAGCACGTGTGGTGGGATTGAGAGCACGACGTCAAAGGCCAGCTAAAAACGTGTGTCATCCTGCCCGCCAGCTGTGACCATGGCCAAATTTGTGCACTGATAACTGGAGAACCGATGAGTTACGATATTTGGTTCATGCTGAGGGCGTGGGTGGGATGCAGGTAGTTTTATGCAACTAAGATGGTGCACGTTTACTGACCTCTTTACTAACTTATTTACTGACTGCTTCCCTACATACGGTAGATAGCCTACAATACCGTTACTACCGGTACTCTATTTTTTATGAATATTGATGATAATATAATTATATAGATATAGAGTATAATTTATGATTGATGAGGCACCAGTAAAGTATCCTTGACGGGATGCTGGCAATTGGCAAGTGTAACTCTTCAACTTAGGCTACTGTTACAATTGCCTTACCATCAAAGATGTACTCGCTGGCCAAAAATAACGGCTACATGAATGGGCATCCTTCTCAAATAAAATCCAGAAAATATTGTAGTACCGTAGTATTCACGTACGGTACGATATGCCTCACATCTTGGTTGCATAAAAACACAGAATTAGTGGGTGGGGTATCCGGTCGTGTTTACATCTGGCCAGCCCTCTAGAAACACCGTAGCTAAAGACACGGCCGCTGTTAAACTGCTGTAATGAAGCGTGCCTAATGCGCGTGTGTCGTAAATCACAGGCCGGCAGGTAAATATGGTTTATGACGGTCGTGGGAGGGTCGAGAGGGAGGGGGGAAGGGAAGTTGGAGAGGATGTGTGTGGAAAATAATAGTAATAATAATTATTGTTGGTTTATAGTTCAATTGCAGCCGTGAGGCTGAATATCTACATAGTACAGTACCGGTATATAGGCTAGTTCTTATTGTACCGGTACCTTAACTACGAAGTCATATGCGATCTTTGGCGACCATGAGGTGCCGGAGTTTCGACCGTAGTACAATACATACGCATATGCACATTTTATTGGTGAACATACGCGTAGGCAAACACAAGCTGATAGGTTGCCATCTCAAGTCGGTGCTTGATCAGCCATGCTTCCTGGGGGTGAGAGCTGCCCCCTCGAATAGTCTGCTGCATCTAACACTGGCAGCAAACATACTTGGAGAAGGCAGCTCTCGCCGAGGCCACTGAAGATGGCCGAAAAAACTGCAGGTAGACTCCAAGTAGTTGGCTAGGGAGGGACCACGACGTATTCCTTCTCCGTTGGTACCGTATGGCTTCACATTTAAGCATTAATATGCTGGACCATCCCGGACCATGTGGGTGTCTTTGAGTGTGTGTTTTTATTTGTCCTTGATTGTTCGAATGTGTAATAATAATAATAATAATAATAATAATAATAATAATAATCAAACAAAATAATAATAATCGATTTATTTAGAGCTGACAGCCAATGAGGCTGAACAAATACACAATTCCTCAACCTAACTTATCCTAAATAGCCTACATACCCCATAAGGGATAAGATGTGGGCAGGGAACCAGGTGAAACCCAAAGGTGATGCATCCACACCTAACCTCCACAGCCCGAAAAAGTTTTTGACCGAAACCTCTCTCGAAGGTAGCTGGGATCGAACCCGTTCACCAGAGCTGAGCTGAGCAGTAATTTGTTTGTATATACTGAGTCCGCAGTTTAAAATGTAATAGTTATTGTACTAATCCTTATAGGCTACGGGTGGATGGGACTCGATAGCCTTGGCGGGCAACCTATCTAGGGGAAAAAAACCTACACAAATTACCGATGGGCGACATGCTAATCGGTGCCACTTACAGGTGACGATTTTTATAACATACAACAACATACAACGGTACCCGGACAATCGTAAGGTACCGTACCGGTACCCAAGCTACCCAATGCAGTAGCTAGTAACCACATTGTTTCCATGTGCGGTATTGAATATATTATGTACAATTTTGCTTTTCAATCATTTATTACGATAGGCTTATAATGGTGAAGGTAACGTACCCGTTTTATATGTGTGGCCTCTGTTTGGTAAAGAACAATTCCCCTGTGTCTGGTACCCTATATAACTGCACCACACAATCCTCAGTGTGGAATATTGTGGTATGCAGCAGAACCTTCCAACCCCCTTGTGTGTTGTAGATATAGTAACTCAACCCAATGTGAAAATTGAGAAGTAATGAATCTTCCCGTGTGTGTGTTGGACAGCCCCCCGACCCCCATCCCATTTCCTCCTTGTATGCCAGATAGCTAGGCAACAGCTCTTCACTGCGTGTTATACATTTTATCACCAGTTTATGTGGAGTTAGGCATAAAGACCTTTTTGTTTGGTAACTGTATGGTAAGTAGGCCTATGTACAACTCATTCTATTGAAGGTTTCCTCCCTATGTACCGTATGTGTGATAACGTGGTAAACAATAAATTCCTCTGAATGTTAGAAAGTCTCTCTTTGTGTGTGTGTGTGTATGGCGGGTGGGGGGGGGGGTAGTGTAGTAGGCAATATATCCCCCTTGTGTGATAGTCTAGTGGCACAAAACAACACCGAATGCCCCCCCCCCCCCCCCGCCCCCTCTCTCTCTCCCTAGACGCCCCCTTGCTGTGAAGGACACACGCGCCCCTAACTTAAGACCCTCTTCCTCACCAGGTGCTTAATTGCGTGTATTTAAACCCTGGGCCCAGGTAACCCGTGTTTGTGTGGCGCTCGTGACCTTTTGATACCAGAGTCAGGGGGGTTGTGTAACATATGGCAAGGGGGAGGGATGTAGTTAGTGAGAGATTTGCTATTCTGGGATATGTCAGAGTAGTTTGTGACGGAACTGGCTCTTCAGTCATGAAAATGCAATACTAGTATGTGTATATCTTCTACATTTTTCCACCCTACCGGTACTTTCGTAGATATTTACAAGCTGACCCAGTCCCATTCATTCATATGCTAACGACTCTACATTACACTATTCAACTAGCCTTCCACGAATTCACTCACAGCAGGAACTCCAAAACACATATAAGGAGGCCTTAAGGCACCCATCTTCTGATCTCTCTACTATCTCAAAATGGGGCAGAGAAAACCTTGTTACATTCAATGCTTCCAAAACTCAATATCTCCATCTGTCTACTCATAGCCCCCTTCCAAAAAAAAATATGAATTACTCTTCAACAACATTCAAATTAACCTTTCATCTTCTCTTAATATTATCGGTATCTCTTTTTTCTTCTGATCTCTCTTGGAAGGACCATATTACCACTCTCGCTAAAACAGGTTCCCTGAAGCTGGGTGTGCTCAACCGCCTCCGGGGGTTCTTAACCCCTGCACAGCTCCTTGCTCTGTACAGGGGCACAGTGCGTCAATGTTTTGAGTATTGTTCACACGTGTGGGTGGGATCCTCTCACACAACACTTCTAGACAAAATAGAAAAGAAAGCCTTCTGTCTCATTAGCTCACGTCACTTACCAATTCTCTGCAGTCTCTCTCTCTTCTCCGCAATGTTGCATCTCTCTCTCTATGCTACCGCTATTACAATAAACAGTGTTCCTCAGAGCTCTTTCAGGGTATACCACCCCCTCTTCGTAGAGCACGTAGCACTCGTCTTGAAACACAATCCCACCCCTACTCTGTGCAACTCTCCAACCCAAGAGTGAAACGATATTCTCAATCTTTCTTCTATTCAACAGCTGAACTCTGGAACTCTCTCCCAGAATCAATCTCTCCTTCATCCTATGACTTAAATTGCTTCAAACGCTGTGTTTCCAGACATTTTGGCTCGAACGTCCCTTGATTACGGCCCTGTCACTCTTTCAACTCTGGGGGAGGCACTCGTCACAGGCAGTTCTGCCTTTTGTCTCCCTCATTCACTTAGAAAACAAAACAATCCGGTAACCTATGTTTCTTTTAAAAGTGCCTTGTTTCGGTACCGGTACTATAGGCTACCAATAGGTTATATGACCTTGACAAATGAATTGTTTCTTTAAGATCATTTATATTTTATATATTTTGGGTATTGCACCAAAGTTACACCAACATTAAAAAAGGACACAAGTCACCAGGAAGGTAGATAATGTACTGTAGGTACCCCTAGGCCTATGTAAGCTAATAGGATTCTAGATTACATACAATAGTTCCCATACAGTACCGGTATATGTTTTGTTTTTATTAATTTATAACAAATATATTTAACGTTAAATCCCCATAGGTTCTGTGAAAAAAAAAAATATATAGGCCATACCGATATAGAAGTTTCTACCACCCCACAGCGCCATCTGCGTCACGTAACCAAATGTTGAGTGTTGAAATGTTGCACTCTGAGTATGACCAGGTGTACACTGAACTCCAGCTGTGATACTAAGCCACCACACCACAGCCACCTACCCTCTTTATACCACATTAACCCAGCCCACCCCACACCCACCCACTATCTCTACACACCATCAACCCACCCCACACCCGCCCACTCTCTCTACACACCATCAAACTACCCCACACCCGCCCACTCTCTCTACACATCATCAAACTACCCCACTCTCTCTACACACCATCAAACTACCTCACACCCGCCCACTCTCTTTACACACCATCAAACTACCCACACCCGCCCACTCTCTCTACACACCATCAAATTACCCCACACCCGCCCACTCTCTCTACACACCATCAAACTACCCCACACCCGCCCACTCTCTCTACACACCATCAAACTACCCCACACCCGCCCACTCTCTCTACACACCATCAAACTACCCCACTCTCTCTACACATCATCAACCCACCCATACCACACGCTCACTTTACTTTGATTCATCCACCAGCTCACCCACCTCACACCCTATCAACCCACCCATACCACACGCTCTCTAGTGTACATTAACCCACTCGCCCACTTTTTTTACGCCTCATCAAATCACCAACCCACTCACTGATTGTCTTTGCACCCCTTATACCAAATCGCCCACCTGCCCGCCCACTCCCCTGGCATCTACTTTACTCTCTCACTTATGACAGTGAGTAATTTTATGGTATTAATGTGTTTGTTTGTTTCATTAATGATCGCCACACCTCCTGGGTGGAGGTGTGGCGATCATCAATGAAACAAACAAACACATTAATACCATACAATTACACACTGTCATAAGTGAGAGAGTACCCCCTCAGCAAGGGAAAATCTACATCGCAAATTCTACCAGTAGTCAGCAAGATTCTAACCCTCGACAGTCCGACCCCCAAATCAGAGTTTGGAGCCATAACTGATCTAGCTATCGACTCGCCTGCTTGCCCTGCATACCATCAACTCATCCCATGAAACCCATTTTATCACCTTACACAATTTTGTTTTACTACTTATCTATCCATCTAAACTCCATGAGTCCAATCTACCCACTCCTCCTTCTCTCCCTTCGTGTAACCCTGTCAACCACTCTTTTCCTTTCTACAACCTATCCCCTCATCCACCAAACCCTAGCCTAAATGGTACAGCATGTTTTGTAAGCCGCATCAAGGTTCCTTTCTTTTCCCCATTCATTAAAATTCACCTTCATATATTTGTCCACACACTTATGTCCACTCACCTCTCCAATTTCGTCCATTTCTTCCTCAGCACCCAATCATAATCCACCGGTACCGGTATGTGAATACAATCAGGGCCAAAAGACATATAATGCGTCGACTAATTCTTCCACACCTGAATCAAGACATCACATCCAGCAACACCCAAGATGGTTTACGGTGGAGTGATGGCAAGGTCAGATGGGATGAATCACGGGAAAAGAAGGGCGGGTCTGTTCACCAACATAATCCTAAACAAATAAACAGAAAATGATCCCCTGTGAGAGATGACCGCGCGAAAATAATGTGAGAGAATGGCTGACGGGACCGGCCATGGGCTGAGACGTCTAGAGGGAGGGGTTATATTACCGTTATAACATGTTCTGAACCTTAGACGCCATATTGTTTACCTAGTGCTGTGAGCCAGTCTTGGGATACGAATATCTATTGAACATTTCCTAGACATGGGAGTATTGCATTCTATGAGTTAGAACCATATCAAGCAACAAGTAGCATGCCGATGTATACCGGTATCTCTTAAATATCTCTGATGCATGTAATTTGCTGATTTTCTTGATTTGTCCCATAATAAACGTAAACGTAACAGTGGAAGGTAGACGGAAGACAGCACTCATTATAAAACATTGTGCCTATAAAACAAGTATAGTAAGATGTCCTCTATATAAACAGTGGCGAGGGGCAGCTTGGGAGGGAATGGATGTTTGTTTCTGCAGCATACAGTCAGACAGTAACGGCGGCCACGACTAATCCATCACTTGGGGGTCTTGAAACTTTAGTGAAAGATTTACGAGTTCTTTCACTACGTACATATTGTTTGTTGCGGTTAAACTTACGCGTAGTTTAAAGCGTTTCTGGGTAATTTACGAATATATACTCAATTTTACATTTGCTAAATATTATTGCAGTGTTCTTATCAATATGATTTCCTGGATTTGACTTATTGCATTTCTTTATTTTGATTATACCGATACTTATATTGGGTTGATTACTCTCAAAAAAAAAATAGCTACGGCACCTTTTGTATTTCATCATGGAACACAATGTACTGTGTCTGGAATATATAAATGACTGGTATTTAAAATAAATCACATTGGTGTTAGATGTTTTACCCCACAGAATGTGTACCGTACCGTATGTTATTTTCCTCTAGGTACTATTTACATATTCCCATTGTTTTGGGTCAGATGCCTATTTAAACACGTATTAGGTACGGAATATCATCAAATTAATATTGTTTTTCTCAGAGAGAAGACGAGGTAAATTAACAAAATATATAAAGTAGAATATCAATAACTTGTACGATTTTAAATGCATTATTTTGTTTATTGCTCGTTATCGACTTCCATGTCTAGGTATGTTTACGGTGTTTGTGTGTGGGTTGTTTGTTTGTAAAGCTCTCCACTGCCGCTGTAATCACTACTGGCTACTCAGGTTCGTGCCTAAGTTCGTTGTAAGGTCGTGACCGAGTATACCCCTCCTCCACAACAACCCTCTCTCCAACCTAACCGACCAGCCTCTTATCCTGTTCATGCCTAGCCTTCCACCTATAAATAAGCTTGTCTTATGACGGGAACAAAATCAGGTACCGGTATGTGTATTTTCCTATACTAGTACGCTTAAATCCCCCAGATTAAGAGCTTGATAATTTAAAGTACCGGTACCGTAATATACGATCATCTAGGCTATTAACAATAACTAAAGGTACCGTTACGATTACCCCTGAAATTCACACTCGTATTTCTTGAAGCAGTCAAAATCGACCCTAGTTCATTAGGAAATTGAGAGGGGGGAGGGGGAGGCAATGACGTTGTACCGGTAAGTGTTATTTTTACATGGGTTGGCATTATACTACGGTACACTATATTGTTTTTACATGGGTTGGCATTATACTACGGTACACTATATTGTTTACATGGGTTGGCATTATACTACGGTACACTATATTGTTTTACATGGGTTGGCATTATACTACGGTACACTATATTGTTTACATGGGTTGGCATTATACTACGGTACACTATATTGTTTTACATGGGTTGGCATTATACTACGGTACACTATATTGTTTACATGGGTTGGCATTATACTACGGTACACTATATTGTTTACATGGGTTGGCATTATACTACGGTACACTATATTGTTTACATGGGTTGGCATTATACTACGGTACACTATATTGTTTACATGGGTTGGCATTATACTACGGTACACTATATTGTTTACATGGGTTGGCATTATACTACGGTACACTATATTGTTTACATGGGTTGGCATTATACTACGGTACACTATATTGTTTTACATGGGTTGGCATTATACTACGGTACACTATATTGTTTACATGGGTTGGCATTATACTACGGTACACTATATTGTTTACATGGGTTGGCATTATACTACGGTACACTATATTGTTTACATGGGTTGGCATTATACTACGGTACACTATATTGTTTACATGGGTTGGCATTATACTACGGTACACTATATTGTTTACATGGGTTGGCATTATACTACGGTACACTATATTGTTTACAGGGGTTGGCATTATACTACGGTACACTATATTGTTTTACATGGGTTGGCATTATGCTACGGTACACTATATTGTTTACATGGGTTGGCATTATACTACGGTACACTATATTGTTTTACATGGGTTGGCATTATACTACGGTACACTATATTGTTTACATTGGTTGGCATTATACTACGGTACACTATATTGTTTTACATGGGTTGGCATTATACTACGGTACACTATATTGTTTACATGGGTTGGCATTATACTACGGTACACTATATTGTTTTACATGGGTTGGCATTATACTACGGTACACTATATTGTTTACATGGGTTGGCATTATACTACGGTACACTATATTGTTTTCATCCACCCCCTCAACCTCTCCACCGCCTCCCGCACCAACGTTTGTTCTCCGCCTCGTCTGTCCTTCTCCTTTATGGCTGTTTTTTAAAGGGAATCCAATCATCATAATTTCACTGTCTGACGTAGGCGTGACGGTCATGATGTGCGGCACTGCAAGCGCTGACGAGGTTACACAGAGTTACACAGATAATCAGGCCACACAGACCTTGCAATCCCTAATAGGCGGTCCGGATATAATACTACTAGAGACATGAGCAGTGTATAATTAATAAGAATAAGAATAAGAGAGAGAGAGAGAGAGCGCGCGAGCATGTGTTTGTGTTTAAAACTGAGGTGCTAACGCGGTGGTGGGGTATGTTTACTTGATAATGTCAGAAAAGGGGAGACTCAATACATTAGTAGTGATGATATGCACCCCTACCCCCCATATACCCGGTACACACATTCTTATGCACCCCAACCCCCCATATACCCGGTACACACATTCTTATACGTTAACTATAGTATTGAACACTATTAAATAAACCTAGGTTGAATATTATTTATGATCGTGTACTGGTATAATACTGTAAATTGAATACTGGGTACCGGTAATAATACATTAATTCAATAAGGTAATATCTATAATTGAATACCGTAACTGAGAATGTATCTCAATAAAACACCCACTAATGAAATGGATATAATTTCATTAATTTATCAGGACTAGATCTACAGTATATACGGTACGTACCGCCAATAAAGTGGCATGCGTAGACTTAATCACATTGAAACACATATAATAAAGTATACACACACACACACACACACACACACACACACACACAGAGCGCCAGTACAAAAAGTTAACTCCAGAAACTGTTTGATCAGCCCTCTCTCAAATACATCAACACTGGCACTCCTGCATTTACACACAAACTCTCTCTCTCTATTTCTCCCTCTCTGACAAACACACAGACACACACACGCACGTTGCAGGGTGTTTAAACTCGTACATGTTAAGCCAAACATACACGCAAACTCTCTCCCCTCACTGATTCTCATACTCTCTCTCTCTCTCTCTGTAGATATGAGTTTGAGAGCCCCTGATAGGGCGGGATATCTGTGTTCACTTCCTCACTCAAGTAAAGCTTTGATATGCTATTTGTAGCAGGCCCCTCTCGGAAATGCTGAGAGAGAACACAAAAGAAGTCAAGCAACAACATGTTGATCGACCCCGCTCAAGGTTGCTTGACCTCTAAAGCAGTTGTTCAGAGGGTACGGTAAGGAACATTTGGAAAGGGAAGTACCGGTGTTGCCCTGGAAATAATGTCCATGGCAGGGTTAGGCGATGTTAGTAAGGAACAATTGGTGTTAATAACACAACACAGCTATAAGTGATCCTTCGTGTATCAGGGGAAAAGAGAGTAACATCTTATTTATTTATTTATAAATGCAGTGATCCTCAATGTATCTGAAGAAATAGACACAAAATCGTTGCAATCAGTTGCAGAGTTAAGGCAAGGTGTTTGTCTAGGCCATGTTTAAAGGAATCAACGGTGCTACAGTCTACTCTAGAACATCTTGAGGAAGCCCATGCCACATGTTGACAACTCGATTGAAAAAGGCATTCTTAGACTCATGCGAGTTAAAAGATTTACCTTACCAATGATTTTGCAACCATTTCTCTGTGTGTAACATGATAGGTTTATCGCAAAGTACTTATTACAGTTCAAGTTATCATGTTGTCGATGCCTTGAATTAAGTCGCCTTTTAATCTGCGCTGGGTTGAAGGAAATAAATTTAATTCTCTAAGGCGCTCCTCGTATGGTTTGTTCTTTAGAATAGTTATCATTATGGTTACTCTACGTTGAAATCGTTCGAGTTTGTCAATATAATTTTGGTAGTAACGGCACCAGGATTTAACGCAATATTCGAGGACAGATTAGAGAATTGTAAAAAGTGAGGATTACCGGTATATCTTTGGATTTATGCTAAAATGACCTGCCTATAAAGCCAATTAATTTGTTTGCCTTCTTAACAACTTCTGTAGGCTACATTGTTGACTGGGTTTTAGGTTATTTGATATCATTGCTCATGTTCCTAAATCTAACCTCATTAAAACTTATTTGCCAAATTTGAACTCAACATGACAACTAGGCCTAATTTAGATTATTTTGCATATCATTTACATGTGCATGTGAGAGTTCGCAAACTTTCATATCATACAGGTGAGGCCCTCATCTATGTGGTTAATGTAAACTAGAAAGAGAACTGGCCCAAGTACCAATCCCTGGGTTACATCCGTCATGATTAGCTCATTTG
The DNA here is from genome assembly GCA_032716605.1 of Paralithodes platypus. Classification (NCBI taxonomy): domain Eukaryota; kingdom Metazoa; phylum Arthropoda; class Malacostraca; order Decapoda; family Lithodidae; genus Paralithodes; species Paralithodes platypus. Next base: position 17,658,212 of record CM064543.1, read on the forward strand.
GGTTACCGGTAAGGCTGGGAAATCTGGCACTGATGGGAGTAGTTCAATCAACAGCGGATACCTAACCTCCACTTTGAGTAATTCATTCGGGTAGGCCTGAGCATCTCAGCCATAGACATGAGAAAATCTGTCACTCTTAGTTAGAGTTAACAAACCCCCAATTTGAGTAGCTCAGTTGGATTGCAGTTGAGAAAATCAGCAATTGCATGAGCAACTCTGCCAACTTCCGGTCGAAAATTGATGACACAAGTTACTAAGGGCATTATTCATCTGTTTTTCGTCGTTGGTGTAATCTCCAAATGTCTCATCTACAGTATTAACAGTCAATGGTTTATGTAACTACTTTCTTCTTTCTGTTGTAACTATAGAATTATTTTGTGTTTTTACTTTGATTCGCAAAATGTAACTCCAGGGTCTTTTTACTTTGTGTAATTAACTTTTTGGCTTTTCCGTCGTAGATTTATGAATATCACTCGTTCTTTGTTATTTTCCAAGGATTATAATCTATCATGACTCATGAGCATTTTTTTTAGCAAGCAAACACTGCAATCTCTTTATTCCACCATTCAGGCTTATTGTTATGGACTGAAGCTGATTTCTGATGGTACCGTATGTACCCTTGAACCGCTTTTAATTATGTGATAGTAAAAAATTCCCACGATTCATTTATATCATTATTGTTAATGAAAAAGCTTCAAACAGTTTCTTTATTAGATATTGCTCTAAGTTAACGAAAGTTTGCTTTTTTTTAAGAGTACCCGGTACTGGTACATAGCCTAAGATATATCGACATTCAGAATTTGGGGCTTTGACATTAAGACGGGGTTAAGACTTTCTTTGATAAGAAACAAAATGCCTCTTCTATTTTCATTGATTCAACTTTTCTCATACAAACCGGGAAAGGTATATTCTTCTAACAAGTCTGTCTTCTGTATAGCCTATAACCATGATTTTGTAATACGGTACCGATTATTTCATAATTTTCTGTTAACACAATTTCCTCTAGATCTGAAAATGTATTGTGTATGCTATGAGCATTTGCATAGAACCCCTTTAGAGAGTTGGGGTCACATTTTATTGAATACGCATTTTCCAAGTTTCTGGTTCTTATGAGACCTACACTGCCCTGCCTGGCTGCCCAGGTTCGACCCTGTTTTTTGTACAATTTTTGTTTACCGCATTATTCAGCAGATGACCAAAACATGCTGCACCTACCTGGTTCAGATGGATGCCGTTTCCTGGAAACAAAAATTTGCATGGTAAAAGTATCCCAGGTGTTGACAAATCTGATATCCTCCCTGCAGAGGTTAGCAAGGCACCGATTTAGACTGGTGGCTATAGTATAGAAATGGTTCTCTGCATCTATCCGGGGGACAATATCTGCAATTACTATTTTGTACATTTATCATTGAAAGACCAAATCAGCTACTGGTACTTGCTTAGAAGATCCTCTGACCTGGTCCATTGAACATCATTGGATCCAACATATGTGTGGCCGGCGTGGACACCTCGTCTATGGCATCAACGTTGTACAAACCGGCACCCAGGACGCAGAAACATTTTCTGGTCCAGGGAAAGGTTTTTACTGTAGGTATTACAGTTTGGCGGCACTTGGCGCACACGCAGCTTGTTGAGGTCACCATCCTGAACAAGAATAAATATAACCTGTTGAGTTTATTATTGTTGAGCGAGAGAAAGAGAGAGTATCCTATTTTGCTTGGTTTGTTCTAATTTTTTTCACAAGCTTTTGAACTGCAGATTTTCATCTTTGGGAAATAAATTAATGGAATCAATACGGAGTTGCATCCAACAACTTCACAGTATAACAGTATTTTGTTCAGATAAAGTAGCAGAGCTACATTGTCACACGGCATAATGTTTAGGCCTACCATTTTATTGTAAATAACAAAGTTGTTCCTTCTCGGCACGAAGTAAAAGATAACAAGGATTCTGTTGTCACAGCTGTTTCTTCGAGGATGAGCGGTAAAGAGTTGGAGACCCCTGACTTTTCAGAATTGTGACGTCGTGCGCGGATAGGTACGAGTTTGAGTGACCTTGTGGGTTGACCTGTTGTATCTTTGGACCTTGGTTCTGAGTCCTGGCGCAGAACTCCTTAAGTTGACTGTGGACCATGAATTCGCCCACAAGCAGAACTTCTTCTGTTTCCTCTATCTCGTCAGAGTCTGTACAAAGTTGGAAATGAGAAAGAGAGGTACCGGTAATTAAAAGACACAAGGGGGAAACAGAGGAAAAGAGAAAACAAATAGTGAAATGAAAAACTACGAAGGAAAGGGAGGGGAAAAGAGATACTAATATAGCTAGAGTGCGCGAGAGGATAATAGAATATATATATATATATATATATATATATATATATATATATATATATATATATATATATATATATATATATATATATATAGATAGATAGATAGATAGATAGATAGATAGATAGATAGCTAGCAGGAAAAGTAGGATGAGAGCAACACACGTCCTCATTTTGAAGGCTTTATTAATATTTCGGACTCCTTACTTCATCTTCAGAATAAACCGCATGGTCCTATGCACAGAAAAAAAAAGTTTGTTCTTAATTATAATATTGAGAGGGACCTAATTGTTTTCACATTAAATATAAATATTAATTCAGTAACGAATGAATCGAACTAATACAATTTTTACCCTATAGATTTAAAACATGTTATAATAACTATGTAAATTGAACATTTAAAACACGTCCTAACAAGATAATAATACTAAACTAATATAAGGTTAACTCTAAGCAATATGTCTACACACTCAAACAAATTAATACAAACTTACATGTGTCTGCTGTCAAGGTTGACGAAGGAATGACATTCAGTGACGTACTGTATTTGACTGACTGTACTAAGTTACCATGTAGTCATTAAGTATGGTAGTATTTCTAACCAATTACGAAAGAAAGATCCGCCACCCCAGGAGTCAACCTGCCACCGAAATTATATATATATATATATATATATATATACCGGTATATATATATATATGTATGGAGAGAGAGAGAGAGAGAGAGAGAGAGAGAGAGAGAGAGAGAGAGAGAGAGAGAGAGAGAGAGAGAGCAATCCCTAGCAAGAGCGTCATCACTCTTGATTCGAACCCTCTCCAGTTTCTAATAACAACTCAAAATCGCTATGAATGTATCTTTAGGGAGATTCATATTCGTTCCCAGGCAGAGGAAGTTGTTTTGTCGATCTTATGTTCTCTACTTCGGGGATAAACAAACGAAATATGAAAGTGAATAGCTAAAAAGTCTAAAGGGAATAGGTTATTTGATTGATTAAAAATGTTAAAGTGGTAGCTTGTGATTTTCTCTTGGCTGTTTTGGAAGACGGTCGTGTTTGCATTTTCTGTCTGTGTATGCTTGTATATTTTACACCATCGTGGGTATATCTTCCTATTGTATAGCCTATACAATTATCAGCTCGTGTATAGTATTTAATGTTAATGAACAGCATCCAACTCTGTTTTCTCATACGTATTAACAAATGGGTATGCATTTGTTTGCCATAGTGTACATATTGACCTTTTAATTATCTTGCAATTATCTGTTCTATATATTAACCAAAACACACTCACACACCCACACACAAACAAGAACTGAGAGATATATGAAGAGCCCAATTTCATCAATTGTCAAAATAATAAATAATGTGTAACCTGTATCTTTCTTGCCTATGTATATTGTCTGCGTCCTTGGCTACCATATAATAATAAACCGCTTACTAACACTAGTTAATTATTTAACACACACACACACACTCACACACCTCCCTCTGGTATGTAAAGTAATTCTAGTCCCTATATTTTACTTACACCTGGTGTTAAATATTTGATATATTTTATATAAGTAAACAATTAAAACAAACAATCTGGGATCAAACCATAATATCCAACGAATACACTGTCGGAGATAGCACAAACAATTACGACACACAAACACAGATAATCGAGTTCACGTGAGTGTGGTGTAGCTCAAAGCTCAGCGCTCACAACAGAGCTCGAGCCTCGCCCCGGAATATCGAAAACCAAAGTTCACAAACTCATCACAAACTCCGAGTTCCACCAAATATATGTATGAAAGAGAGAGAGAGAGAGAAATTGATTGATTGATTTATTGATTGATTTTTGTTATTGCCAGTTGTGTACATACATCTATCTATCTATTGTCGGACGCCTTACTCCCCTTACAAGGGTGGCCATACACATAATTCCCCCAAGCGGACCTATTCCCTGTGAGAGGGACAACCCGAGCCAGTTTAGTGAAGGACTTACAGGATTGACCACTCAATTTAGGATCCGTCCGACTCCGAGGCCCTCTGTATATCTTGTTAGCACTCTTTTTCTACAGTGGTGTTCGGCTAATCCATCCACTAACCTGCCTTACCCTTAGGTAAGCAGTACGGATTTGTATCAGGTTTACTCCCCTAGACAGGTTGCCAACCAAGGCTGACAAGTCCCATCCACCCGGATTTGTATAAGGTTGTCTCCCCTAGATGAGTTGCCGACCAAGGCTAACGAGTCTCATCCACCCGGATATACAATAATACATCATAATACATATATTTGAATGATTGGCATATATATCTAGCTAAGCAAAAGCTCTATGTAGCTAGTCTTATAGACGTAAGTAAATATTTAATGCTATGTTACACGGTTATTACAAATATAATATACACATAACATTACAGTGTATTACCTGCTTTATCATGGAATCAGCAAAAATAAAATTAATTCATTATTTTCAGTAGTCTTTAAGAATAGGTATGACAGTAATTACATGAACACTATTAAATGAGAAATGAAATAGACTGGTTTACATAAAATCATCGCTATTTAGTACCGGTATTGATCTAAAAGGTGTTTCTTAATAGATTTTTTGAACACAAATATAGAACAGCATGTCTGAATGGTTCGTTAAGGGTGTTCCATAATGTAGCTCCCCTATAGCTAAGACAACGTTGTGCATGTGATGTTCTGCAATATGGAAGTCGTAGCAACTCCTGGGCTCCTTTGGTATTAAAGTTATGGACCATGATATGAAAATCGTCCTCCAAACACATAAGACCTTTTAAAGATTTATACACAAAGTTTACTGCCTGAGCAAACAAAATGTTACCTAATGTTAGTAAACCATGTTCTTTAAATATTGGACCTGTATGAGCATTATAAGATTGGTAAGTCATTATGCGAAGTATTTTCTTTTGTGCTAAGAATAAAGAGTCCAGGTAAGTCTTGTTTGCTCCTCCCCAGATAGCAGAACAGTAAATTATATGAGGGTAAGCCAAAGAAAGGTAAAGTAGCTTTAAGTTATCAATATTCAAGGAATCTCTAGTTTTGTAAAGAATGCCAGTAATTTTCGATAATTTTACGGTAAAGTCATTAATATGAGGTTTCCATGTCATTCTACCATCTATCGTAATACCAAGAAATTTTACATCATTAACTTTATTAATTACATGGTTATTTATTTTAATCTCAATATTTAGTAATCGATAATTAGTAAAATGAGTCACAAGATAATGAGTTTTATTTAAATTAAGTGTAAGACCATTTGATTTAATCCAGATTGAAACCTTAGCTATGTCTTCGTTCATTTGGTGTACCAGTTCCATTAGATTATTGCCTTGTAAATAAATGTTTGTATCATCTGCTTATAAAAGAAATTTCAGTTTGGTACTTGAGAATACATCGTTAATGAATAATATAAATAAAACAGGGCCAAGCACAGACCCCTGTGGAACACCATACCTCATATATTTATATTTAGAACTTACGTTATTATAAAAAACAAATTGCTTCCTGTGACTAAGATAACTAGTGAACCATTTATGGGCAGGGCCACGTATTCCATAGTTATGTAACTTTTTAAGTAAAATATCATGAGATAGGGTGTCAAATGTTTTGGAAAGATCACAGAACACCGTTAACTGGTATTGTTTTGTGTCTAAAACTGTATACATTTCCCTAGTTAGTTTATGAATGGCACATTCCGTAGAAGATCGAGGCCGAAACCCGAACTGACACTTCGTTAATATAGATTGTGATTCGAGATAATTTATTAGCCTGGATCCCACAAGTTTTTCAAATATTTTACTAAATATGGAAAGTAGAGATATTGGCCTGTAATTCTGGGGAATACTTTTATCTCCTTTTTTTAAAATCGGAATAACTTTGGCTATCTGCAGATAATTTGGAAAACACCAGATTTTAAATGACCAATTAATTATATGCTTAAGAAATGGTATAATTACACTTGAACATTCTTTAACAACCGTCACACTTACATAATCATATCCACAAGCAGTATTTTTAGATTTCGTTATTACCGAAACTAGTTCAGATTCAGATACAGGAGCAAGGTGAAACGAAATATTCACAGGGTTAGGAAGATATGTCTCGAAATCAGTTGGTTCTGTAGAAATATCACGGCGCAATTGTTCCCCTACTGAGCTAAAGTAATCATTAAAACCATTTGGTATAATTTCTGGATTAGTAGTTGGTGTATCATTGAATATAAAACTTTGCAGATTTTGATTCGGTTTCGTTCGATTCAGTATTGAATTAACAAGGTTCCATGTTTTTCTCACATTACCAGAAAATGCATTTAATTTATTTTTGTAAAAGGTATTTTTCGCCCTTTTAATGGTTTGTGACAAAGTATTTCCATAATTCTTAAAATATTCACCATAGGAGATAGGCCATTTCGCAGATTGTTCTGTAATTTATGTTTGTACAGGGTGACCCAGAAAAAAAACTCACATTTCAAAGGTAAATGAAACAAAAATGGTTAAAGATAATCAAAATAATATTTGCACACATGAAACTTCATTCAATACAGTTTGTATTCATAATATTTTAAAGATGACATCCTCCAAATGGTGGCCGTCATTGTCTATACACGCTTCGAGGCGATTCCTGAAGGCTGCCATGACTCGACGGGTCATGTCGGGTGGAACAGCGGCTATCTCCTGCTGACTAGCAACCTTAAGGGCTTCAAGAGTTTGGGGTCGATGAGTATACACTCGTGATTTAAGGTAGCCCCACAGCAAAAAAAATCGCAAGGGGCGAGGTCAGGCCACCCAACATCGCCACGCAACGAGATCACCCGAACCGGAAACATTTCCCTAAGCACTTGCAATGATCGATGTGTAGTTTCAGCAAGAAGGAGCTACGGCACTCGCAGCTCGACGATCATTGCAAGTGCTTAGGGAAATGTTTCCCTTAATCACGAGTGTATTCTCATCGACCCCAAACTCTTGAAGCCCTTAAGGTTGCTATGCAGCAGGAGATAGCCGCTGTTCCACCCGACATGATCCGTCGAGCCATGGCAGCCTTCAGGAATCGCCTCGAAGCGTGTATAGACAATGACGGCCACCATTTGGAGGATGTCATCTTTAAAACATTATGAATAAAAACTGTATTGAATGAAGTTTCATGTGTGCAAATAATATTTTGATTATCTTTAACCAGTTTTGTTTCATTTACCTTTGAAATGTGGGTTTTTTTTTTGGGTCACCCTGTATTTAATGGAATTAATAATAGCAGGAGTAATATATGGCTTATTAATGTGTTTTGCGTTAACTGTATATTCTCGCAGTGGGTAATGTTCATTATACAATGTTAAAAATGTTTGCATGTATGTATTAAAATCTGAACGGAGAGAGAGAGAGAGAGAGAGAGAGAGAGAGAGAGAGAGAGAGAGAGAGATGGAAGGGGTGAATGCTTTGATTTATATTGGTTTGATGCAAGCTTATTTCGTATCCATGCATACATAACAAAGACACATACCGGTACAATACTGTACAGTTTATTGTCTTTGTGGTTGGTTGCTACTTTCCCTACCGATAGTCACTTACTGAAAAATATACCGGAAGTAAAAACATGTAGAGGAATAGCTTTTAGCACACGTAAGTAAAGCAAGACTATAAGGACATTTGTACCTCTGGTCCACGACAGCCATATATAGTACCGGTATATATATTATAGTGTGTTGATAGCCACTAGTCTTAAAATGATAAATGACACCCTATTGATGAGAATGTTACAATTCGTATAATACAACTATTTCGATAAATACCAACTAACCAAGAAGAAAAATAATGTCACCTTATAGTTAAAAATGTAAAAAAATAGGTGGTTATACTACCTCCCAACTTTTAATGCATCACACACTGCACCTTACCGGTAGCTTATCCGGTCATCTTACTTCCACCGCTCCCATTTTTTCTTCACAGTGGGGCAAATTAAAATTGAGGTTCTTTCCCATTCATTATTACACCAAGCCTCGACAGAAGACCTCCTAACCTTTCCTGTTCACAATGACACGTCTCCCTTCCTCTTTTCACTCTCTTTGTCATCTTTCTTTTTCACCCGCCCCCTTCCATTTACAGTACCTCTCCCCACTCTCTCTCTCTCTCTGTATGCAGGCATGCCTGTCTGTATCTCACTTTCTTCCCCGAGCTGTACGAGCAGTGTGAGATGAAATCGCACCTGGATCTGTTTTACCTGGAACAAATTTCCCTCAGAAGTTGTAGACAGTTCTTCAGTAAAGCAGTTCAAGAAAAGAGTAAATAGTATTCTTCACACTCTGTAGCGAGTGTAGTGCACTACACAATCTCTCTCCTTACACTTCGAGTATCTTTCCGTAATGGTCCAAAAGGTCTCCAAGATACTAACTATTCGTTGTAACTCTCTCTCTCTCTCTCTCATGCTCTCTCCCTCTCTCTCTCTCTCTATATATATATATATATATATATATATATATATATATATATATATATATATATATATATATATCTCCCCGCATATTAACTTACGAAAGTTAGGGGTTGCCCTAGCGCCCGGTATTCCCGTCACAACACTCTTTTTCACACTGAGGGGCCGTTAGAAGTCGAAGGAATGTAGGGTTGCCACCAACCGACAGATTCTGATCTAACTTACCTAACTTACTGAGCTGAATATGACGCAAATCGCGTCATTAACTTATTTCTGAGCGATTTCAATAAGTTCATATGACACAATACAATATATAATAAGAAGTTTGGTCACTCGCCCATATGACGCGATCACGTCATATGTGACGGAGGGGGATATATATATATATATATATATATATACTGTTTATACTGTATAATTATATATATATATATATATATATATATATATATATATATATATATATATATATATATATATATATATATATATATATATATCCCCCTCCGTCACATATGACGTGATCGTAATTACATAATTATATATATATATATATATATATATATATGTATATACTGTAAATATATATGTATATATATATATGGAAATACTTTTCTTTCCATTTATATTTCTACCCTGTCCCCGTCCTTCGCAATCGTCAATATAAAACTTCTCCAGTATCGGTACTATAAAACTCTCCAGGACTAACACAAATATCACCCCTTCCACGCTCCCTACCCCCTACTACTACGACTACTCCCCAAAAGCTAGACCTGAATTTCACACATAGTTTTTCCCTCATTTTTTCCAAGCCTCCCTAAAAATTCTCTTTGCAGTAGTAGTTGCTAGCGAGGGTGGAAATGTGATGACCGATGCTTTTCGCTAAAATGCTGGGGCGAGAGTGGACATGTACACATTTATGGACCAGTGCCTGATTTGACTTTCAGAGATTTTGTTCATGTGTATTTATTTATTTATTTATTTATTTATTTGTTTGTTATACTTTGATTCGAAGGTTTCTGGTGCTGATCAATCTGGGGTTACTTTTTAGTTCGTGTCATCTTTTAATCAGATGTTTTTTTTTGTAAGTCACGATTAGATTCACTAGTTATATTTTAATTAAAGACAAGTGTGCACTATGATTGTATGTTTTCGCTAAGGATACTGGTACTCTTTCGTCGTAATTTGTCATTGTACTTGCTCACTATTGTGAATTAATGTCTCCATTGAATGTCAAGATCTATGATGTATGATCTACCGTAGGCAAGTCGCTATACCTTGCGTTATACTGTTCTATATCTATCCGTCTATGTGATCTCGGAACAGTAGACTTACATATCTCTGTTCTCCAAGTTTGCTAGATCATCACTTAGAATATTTTACAATTTCCTATCCTTTTGTATTAGGCTAGCTGACGCTATCCTATCCAAATTTTTACCTATATGTGTAATTGGTTTTATTTAGCGACCGGTATCTATGTCAATCCATTTTATATATTTATCCACCTATCCTCTCCTCCCTACCATATAACTGTGATCTCGGCTTATGTGATCTCCACATCGCCTGCTCTCTTAATTTGGTATGGTGTATAATGTATATCCATCTCTCTCTCTCTCTCTCTCTCTCTCTCTCTCTCTCTCTCTCTCTCTCTCTCTCTCTCTCTCTCTCTCTCTCTCTCTCTCTCTCTCTCTCTCTCTCTCTCTCTCTCTCTCTCTCTCCCCATATTATAATACCACCACAGCTTGCGTGATCTGCGCTACGCCCGCTCTCCCAAGTCTTATTTTGGTATCCGATTACGGTGGGTTGGTTTCGAGGGTGGGAGCCTGATTACAGTGGTAGGATCAATTCACAGTCTAGGAGGCTCTAGGTCGAGTCTTTCAGGAACTCCATGATGTTCCCTATGATTTTCAGACCTCTTTCTGGAATGTAGTGTATACATAGGCTACACCTGGTAATGAGATTTACCCTACCGACAAACTTTAAGTACAAAGGAGTACAAAGGAAATCAAGCAACAACAGATCTAGTGACCCTTCTAGGTTGCTTGTCCTCCAAAACACTGAGGATCAAGTGTCCAAACAGTGGTTTAGAGTGGGTAAGGGAACATTGGAAAGGGAATTACTGCCCTGGAACTAATGTCCGTGGCAGGATTAGGAAGTTAGTAGGGGACAGATGGGTTAGTAACTGAGTGGGGGATAAAATAAAGTTATTCATTTACAAACGCAGTCAGTCGCGGGTTTGATGCGAGATATTTGTCTAGGCGGAGTTTAAATGAATCAACGGTGATGCAGTCTATAACGTTTCGGGGAAGCCCATTCCACAAGTTGACAACTCGATTGAAGAAGAAATTCTTAGATTCGTGTGAGTTAAAAGATTTACCAATAATTTTGCAACCGTTTCCCCGCGTGTAATTAGATTGGTCGATAGTGAAGTACTTACTACAGTTCATATTGTCGATGCCTTTGATGATTTTGAACACTTGAATTAAGTCACCTCTTAATCTGCGCTGGGTTAAAGGAAATAGATTTAATTCTCTAAGACGCTCTTCGTATGGTTTGTTCTTTAGGCTAGGTATCATTTTGTTAACTCTACGTTGAACTCGTTCTAGCTTGTTTATATCTTTTTGGTAATAAGGGCACCAGGATTGAACGCAGTATTCCAGAAGAGGGCGGACTAATGAATTGTAAAGGGTTAGGATAACTTCTTTGGATTTATGCTCAAATGACCTGCCTATAAAGCCAATTATTTTGTTTGCCTTCTTAACAACTTCTGAACATTGTTGACTCGGTTTTAGGTTACTCGATATTGTTACTCCCAGATCGGTTTCTCTGTTTACATTCTTAAGCTGAGTGCCATTCATCGAATAGTTTGCTTTCTCATTTAGGTATCCGATATGTAGTACTTTACATTTATCCGCATTGAAACTCATTTGCCAAATTTGGGCCCAACATGACAATTTATCTAGATTGTGTTGCATATCGTCAACTTGTTCTTTTGAGAGTACGCTATTTGCAATTTTTGTATCGTCAGCAAATTTTGAGATTGTACAGGTGAGACCCTCATCTATGTCGTTGATGTAAATTAGAAAGAGAATTGGTCCTAGTACCGATCCCTGGGGTACCCCGCTACTTACATTGGTCCATTTAGATGCCTTACCGTTTATGACTACTCTTTGCTTTCTGTCGCTGAGCCAATTTTCTATCCATTTCAACACACCGTCTTGTATTCCATGCGCTTTTAGTTTTAGCAGTAAACGTTTGTGGGGAACTTTGTCAAAGGCCTTTTGAAAATCAAGGTATATAATATCTACAGCTTTACTCTCATCGTAGAGGTTGAGGATATCGTGGAAGAAGTCTAAGAGGTTTGTTAAACAGGAACGTTTTTTACGAAAGCCGTGTTGAGTATCTTTAAGTATGTTATTTTCCTCTAAGTGATTTACGAGTCTGTCTCGTATGACCGTTTCTAGCATTTTACATACAACTGAGGTTAAGCTAATTGGACGATAGTTACTGGGTAGGGATTTGCTGCCTTTTTTTAATATCGGTGTTACGTTGGCTAGTTTCCACTGATCGGGCACACACACTTGCTGTTTCCAATACAGTATAACTATTTCTGAATGCGCTTCTTGACGCGATATTAAAAAGATACTTTACAGTATAAGGCGTTGCTTAATTTAGACAAAGATTTGGTTATGTAGGCCTAGGCGTGAATGAGTACAATTAACAACCACTAAATCATTAGTGTAAAGTATTAGGTACGGTATACAATATTTTGTATTCGTACTAAAGTACGACCAAAGTCTACGATCACTGAAGTGTGGGTATTGGTATGTAGATATTTATACAAATAGTTAAGATTGGTGTCAATACTGCTAACACGTTTGGGTGAATTATTTAAGGCGAAGCTAGTGGTTTTTGAGAGGCTTCAAATTGAATTATTTTAATAGGATATGTTTTTATGTGTAGGTTATACTGCTGTTGTCTCCATCTATCTCGCCTTAATTTTGTTTCGTTCTCAGGACATTTGTAGTATAGGTAGCGCCAGCGAACTTGACAATAATCTTTACCCCTTAACTTCTTATAACTCGAAATGAATGAAAGCAATCGGGCTGACGTTTCTATCATTTGGGAAGAGTCCTCCAGGAAATAGGTGTGGATATTTACAGCCAGTTTGCTCTAGATCCTTTTGAGTTACAAAGAGGTCAGGGATCAAAATGATTGTCAAGTTCGTTGGTGCTATGTATAGTACAGTACCGGTAGTTCAAGTGAGATATGCAGAGGGCTGTAATCCCCCCTTCCTCAGTTTAGGAGTTTCGGTACTGATTGACTGTGAACCAGATTACAGTCTAGCAAATGCTAAATATCAACTATTATCAGTACCCTTTGCGTTTGACTCCTTAATTTTCCATCATAAAACATGGTCCGATCTCCGTCTGTTATAGAGTCTCTGGGTATTCCCACTGATGATAAGGAGTTCTAGGTCATACATAAATGCAGGGATATTCAATAGTTTGCAAATTGGACATGAGGCAGTCGGACATTTGCATAATCAAGCAGAATATTGAGCTGTTGGCTGCTGAAGGAGCAACCTATACGAGTATGTGTGTGTGTGTAACGTCATGTGTGCATTTGTATGTTTGACGTAGTTATGGTTTTCCTTTTGCGTGTATGGTAGCCTAGGCTAGGCTAGTGTTAAACATAATAATTTATTCACAGTTTTCTCTTCACCTTGGAAACATGTAACATACTCTAGAAAATAATCAGTACAGTACAGGCTTAGCACTAATTACGAGGGGTTCTTCCTAAGATATTTAACATCGTATGGTAGGAATTAGGCTAAAATCTTAATATTTGGGTAAAATATAATTATAATGTTTAACACCTTTAGTATCGCACGAAAAATCATCTGTAAGCTGTATAAACATAATGTGTTATAACATTTAATCATAAACAAAGATAAATAGTAATTTACATTATTCGAAATAATAATGATATACAGTATATCAAAGACTGTCCTTGCTAAATGAATCAAATGAATGGCAAAAAATAATTATGTCAATTAATATAATACATCAAAATGTGAATACGCGCTTTTGTGCCGTGATTAGTTCTTTTGTCTATAATGAAGCCTCTGAAAAACATCGGTCTACATTCAAACTTTAATTGATACGAAAATAGCTGAGGTTGGTGGTATTTTGACCAGTGGGAGACGGCTGGCTGGATGGGAAAGGTCAAACAGTAATGGACAAAAAGTGGGAGGATATTAGTAGTATTTTTTGTGCAAGAAGGAGACAAAAGGCAGGCTGCCTCTAACGAGTGTCTCCTCCAAAGTCAAAAGAGTGACAGAACCAAATTCAAGGAACGTTGATGGCAAAATTGGAACTTGCGAGAGAGAGAGAGAGAGAGAGAGAGAGAGAGAGAGAGAGAGAGAGAGAGAGAGATAGAAAGAAAGGAGAAGAAAAAAGCATAATCAAGAACACACACAGCAACGGCGAGCAAGTAAGAAAGTGAAAGAGTGAGCAAGTAAGAGCGTGAGGAAATAAGAGTGTGAAGTATGAGAATGAGGAAACATGAGTAAAACAGTACGGTACCGGTAATAGAACAAATGTTCGAGCAAGTATGAACATTAAATAGTCAACAATGAGAAAGTAAAACAAAGGTGAGAGAGAGAGAGTGCGTGAGAGTGAGGAAGGAAGTGAGTGCGTTACGGGCGGTTCTGTCAGTCTCGGGGAAAATGAATGGGGTAACCTGAGCTGGGAGACCTGACCCATGTGACCCTTTGAGAGAGTTAAAAGGAGTTACAAGGAATAGTTAGTATCACAGAGCCCTTGCCATCGATTCCGGGGAGATACTGGAAGTGGAAAGAGAGAGTGTGCAAAATACTATCTACTCTCTGAACACCTCTACTGAAGAACTATTTACAACTTCTGAGGGAAGTTTGTTCCAGGTAGAACAGATCTTATATGTGAACAAATGTTCACAAATACTAGTGCAGAACCCTTTCAATTCTAAGTTTCAGCCATGCTTGTGTGTTGTATTCATATTGAGGCTAAACATTTTGCTATAATCCACATTGCCAAACCCATTAAATATTTCATAAGCTTCAATGAGCTGACCTTGTCGTATTTCCAACGAAAAGAGATCAAGAGCTCTCATCCGGTCCTAATAGCTCAGTCTTTTAATCGATGGAATAAGCTTTGTAACTCTAGCTTGTACTCTTTCCAGTCGCTCTATATTTTCCTGAGTGCTGGAGACCAGAATTGAACAGCAGACTCCAGGAGAGGCCGTATCAGAGCGTTGTAATGTGTGAGGACTATTTCCTTGTTTATATACTTAAATTGCCACCTAATATAGCCCTATAATTACTGAGCTTTCTTCTCTACTTTAATACACTGCTTGGAAACTTTAGGTTACTGTTGATT
This sequence comes from Paralithodes platypus, assembly GCA_032716605.1. Classification (NCBI taxonomy): domain Eukaryota; kingdom Metazoa; phylum Arthropoda; class Malacostraca; order Decapoda; family Lithodidae; genus Paralithodes; species Paralithodes platypus. The sequence goes on from CM064543.1 coordinate 17,673,385, forward strand.
AGAACAATCAAATCCTTTTCGAAGTCAGTAATTTACAGAGGCATTCCCATTAGCGAATAGCCTGATTTAGGGTTTGCGTGGCCAAGATGCATCACCTTGCACTTTTCCAAGTTTAGTGGCATCCACCATGTCTCCGACCATTCACCCAATTTGTTAAGATCCATCCTGAGTTAATCAACCCTTTTGGGGTCCTTCACATTCACTTCAAGCTTTAAGTCATCTGCAAACTTGGAAATCACATTCAACAGACCAATATCGATATCATCGACATATATGATAAATAGAAGTGGGTCAAGAGAGAGAGAGAGAGAGAGAGAGAGAGCGAGCATGTTGTTGGTGTATTACAGTGGTTACTGGTAGTACAGCTATCAGCCACATTTTTAAACTGATTAAAACTGTGTGGTGGTAGCTAGAATAATGGTACGGTACCGGTAATTATTTAAGCAACTGCTTGTGTAGCGGTTAATGACCTACATAGCTGTGGAGACTCATACTGTAAATCCCTGCTCCCCCCCCCCCCGCACCCCCCTGTCTCTCTCTTAATGATCTCGTCCTCTAAAATTGTTGTATGTTCAGTACCGGTATTTAATTGTGTGTTTCTTAATTATGCTTGAACAATGAAGCAACTTGGTTGAACCCGAGAACTTTCACTCTTCTACTGTACTTCTCACTTCTCAGCTTGTTCTTCCTCTGTCCAATTGGTCTTCTTTCCTACTTTACTGCAGCAGCCATCTGGTCTGGTCTGGTCTGCCCCTATCAAGTATAAATCTCCCTATTGCTATTGTATTATATATTTGTTCACTTTCTTTAACCAATAACATAATTGAATACCGTTACGTTATATATTTCCCACAATTTTTTTGCCCGCTTCTCATTTTAATTATTTCCTGTTTTGCAAGCTCGATTCTCCTTTACATATTACTAGTTAAACCCCTGAGAGATCCTAACTGAATAATAATTAATAAATTCAAGGGTACCGGTACAGATATCTAAAGTTTCAGGGTTAAAAGAGATAGTGGATAGTTTAATTAAACATTTGATTCTGATGAACCTTTCATATTTTGAATATAATTGTTTGTTGTCAACTAAAACGTAACAAAATATCATAAGAAGGAAAGGGGCATATACTTTCCTGTTAATTTTCGTTGTCTAATCTATCAACCCCTGCACGTCCACGACAAGCCGCTGTGAGGCTCACACTTTACCTGCCTATTTTGCTGGCCTTTTAATCAATCTTCCCCCAGCATCTATCTCAATTTGGAGGTCAACGAATCGTAACTGTACCCTGGTGGTCATACCTCCTCGCGAGTTGACGCAAATGTTGGTAAATGTCTTCATCAGACTCATCGAGGCGTCGTCGGGGTGTGTAATCAGCACTAAATGCCTTATCTGGCCACATTCGTAAGCGTCACCCACCCCCATTATATCGGTGCAACATGTTTAAAGTGTGGAGTTTCGCTTAAGGGGGATTTTTTTGAGTGGGCAAAATTGTCTATAGGTAGTTCAATGCAAACATATTTTTGCAGTATAAGCCATTTCTCTACCTAACATTGTAAATTAACATATATTCAAGATCGTGATTTATATAGTCCAACTAATTAATATCGACAACTGGATAATTGGAGTGAGACTAAGATTACATGGATGTGTTCTACTTTGACTCTTTCCTGCGTTTTTCCTCCTACCCATTCATCCACAGTGATATATACACATATATTTTAATGTATTTTTTTCATGAATAGCCTAATACCAAGCACAACACAAAGCTACAAACACCAATTTAGGTGTAATTATATATAATCAGGGTGGGGATTATTTTTCTAAATTACTGTGGGAGTACCGGTACTAGGTGAAGGGATGTTGTGGTGGGGGATGGGGGTAGGTAATTACTTATGGGTGAGTCGTGAGAGAGTGGGGTCAACTCCTCCTGCATCCCTTCTCTATTCCTATCCCTCGCCTATACCGCTACTATTTTCCTACATTGATTTTCTTTATGTACTTTATTCTAACTTAACTTCGCCCTCTAATCTCTCTCTCTCTCTCTCTCTCTCTCTCTCTCTCTCTCTCTCTCTTTAACATACACTGTGCAAGTTATTGTAACGTGTTCCTGTGACCGAGGTTATCTTGTTATCTTAGCTTCAATTTTATGAACTGTAATTGATTTTGCAATTAGTAGGGTAGGGCCATATTGTACATGGCCAAGAAATAGATGTGGTGTGCCCAATTATAACCGAATTATTATATATGTAAAAGTTATTATATAAAATTTTAATATTGTCTGCCTGCGTCCATTCTGTGGGTCAGTAAATATAGGTTATTAAGACAATTCAAGTCTCTGTTCCTCTCTCTCATGGGTCCTCAACACTGGTTCTCACACGTACAACCTTTCGGGTCTCCTCCAATTTCTGTTTGTCTGCTACCCTATATACCCGGTACCTGCTCGCTCTCGCTCTCTCTCTCTCTCTCTCTCTCTCTCTCTCTCTCTCTCTCTCTCTCTCTCTCTCTCTCTCTCTCTCTCATTAATATCAGCGTTAATATACTACCCAATACCAGTCCTTATCACACCATCGGCTATCAGTTCTGCACCAACACCATTATCAATAAAGATTACCCCAGATTGCCTTATATATATTTTTTGTGGGTAGCAACTGTCACTGCCCTGCCACCTGTATTTACGACAAATTATAAGACAGGAGCCAGGTATCGAAGGTGTCGAAGCGGCTGGGAAGGGGTTATTTGGTCTGACCTGGGTATCTGTGAGTGTTTATGAGCCGGTCGCTACTCGACTTCCTCCTTTGTTGAATACGGAAATTGGATAACTTCTCGCCATTACTCTGTTTTGAGGGCACACACACACACACACACACCTTAAAAGTTGACATAAGGTTATTGATGCCATAGAAATTTCATGAATAATTAAAATCGTCAACTACCAATTTGCTTAATTGAATGCTTTAACGCTCCTATAATTTGGTATATATATATATATATATATATATATATATATATATATATATATATATATATATATATATATATATATATATATATATATATATTATATTATATTTGTTTACAGATACCCGCATGCAATGTCGGCATTTGGCTAGTCTGGATTTCTCAAGTCACCACCTGCTGCAATAAACACTTGTGATGACTGTGTTATCCTTCGACTTCCTGTTGTTGTATCCTGGTTTATTTCTGATCATGATTGGTGGTTTGAAGTGTGCTTGGAGGGCCAGGCTAACCCTTTGACTCAGAGAAGTTCATCCGAAATTGATTATAATTGAAGACCATTAGCTGGAATAAGGTCAATACTTGACATCGGGGTGAGAGAGTTAGCTACAGATTGATTTTCCTCTCGTGACTATTATTATTTTTTTTTTTTAGTCAGTTATTGCCGGGTTTGATCCTACAAATCAATGACAGGTACTGATATGCCATATAATTTGTGTATGCAATTGTTTTAATGTATTCAGTTGCAAATACTGTTACTTAAGTGATCGGTACCGGTAATCATAAACATAGGAAGAGCATAATATTCTATACTTAGTTTGACATTCGTGTTTTTTTGTTTTTTTTTAATTAGTAAACTGAAACAAATGTTTGAAAGACCATCGGTTATTATTCAGTGTAATAAGGGTCACCACCACCTCCCATCTACTGACCAGAAAATCTACGTACCACTAAAGCTACGAACCACTAAATATTGAACCACAACAACTAACCACAAGACTACAATAATTTAATATATGAACTGCCATCTAACCTTGTTTGTTGATTGAAGGGCTGTGTGGGCAGGCCCAATTAACCCTGTGCCATCTAACCCTCCAATTCTTTTATAGGTGTTCTTATACTCGTTGAAGTAACCAAATAACAGGATTGGTCTACCAGAGTGCACGATGAACATTCCGGTTGATCAAGGGTTCCATGTCTCGCAATAGCACCACCACTACTACTATAAAGCCCGAGTTTGAACCTCATTGCGCTTGTCCCCTGAGCGTTTCGGACCCGCTGCTCTGTGGAATACATTACAGCAGCCAACCACAAAGGGAAACTTGGCCGGAGTTCTGTTTGTCTAACAATTTCGAGGACTCAGCAGCAGCAACCGGGGTTAGTTACTCTCACCCTGTAATACTAGCTTCTGAGGACTCGATCATGTGAGCAACGAATCATTAAAGGGCTCTGGTGGTGTGCATTGAGATTGCTGATTTACTTTTCCTTATTTGACTATGATAAGTCTTTGCCAAGCTTGAATCACATCTGGTAGCTCGAGTAAGATGAAAAACTCGTCAACGGATTTGAAAGTGTCGAGTGTGAAAAAGTAAGAGCAGGTATTGTCTTAAAGTATAGCCTATATAGTGCCATGAGTGCCGTGGTTGGCTCTGTGCCCCAGCTGTCATGCGGGACCATCAGCTGAGCCCTGCACCGTCAGCGCCATGAGGATTACACTGCGCGGGTGGGTGTGGGTATGGGCGGTGTGGGCGTACTTCCATGCCTTCCTGCCCTGCCACGCTCTGGCGGATCCTAAGGCCGCCGTGTTTGGTGGAGTCCCCATCATCGACGAGAAAGGTCAGTCTTATGTTTCCTTATCTACAATAAATTGTATAGGACTGTATTACCTTTATAGCCTTTATCTCAAGATCATTTATGTAGCCCTCATGTAAAGTTTATTTCAGTGTCTAGGGAATTCTGAATGTAAAAGTAAATGTAATCCTAGTTCTTCAAATATGAACCGGTACTCCGGGAGATAAATTGGTCTAAAATACGGTATACTTGGTTTGTACACATTTTGGGTTCATATTTGTGATAACGAGAAAGGTAAGTGCACACTAATTAAGGTTTACGCAAATTGTGTAGTGTTTGGTCGTGTACGACGCGACGGGAGAGGTAAGGTGAGTGGACTTTAGGTATTTACGGTTTACACATTTGTGTTGTATATATTCGTGTGGATTGGCTGCATTATGGCATCCAGGCGACACTGATGGCTGGCATTATGCGAACATGAGGAATTATTGGGGGTCTAGTGGCTTATAAGTTGTGGGGAGGTGTGTAAATGTATGCAGATGACGGGGCTGTGTGGCGTTGATGTGAACCACGACGGGATATACTGCAGAATAGTGATCGGGCATATTTTCACCACCACCTCCATTTTGAGAATACTGTACAGACACATGGTATGATAGTTAGTTGATCAAACGTCTTTGATAATCTGAAAGTGACCCCTGTACCGGTTGTTTGTAAATCCAGCATAAAAGTAAAGATTAAAGAGATTGATGACTTGACGAAGATATAGTACCGTACGATAATACATAACAAGTTATTGATACGTTTAAGCTGACTTACACCCTTTATTCATAATTTCAGAAGTAGTGATACTGTGTTTGATGACTTGAGAGTTAATAATTATTCCACATTCTCCCCTTCCCAGTATTGACTTCCAATTTTCCCTAACTGAGTTTCTGTGATAATTCAATTGTTGGTTAATAACAGTTTATAATTACCTAAAGTACGAAATGTTTACAGCTGCCCAGTATCTTTATGTACTAAAGGGCCTCTATCCACGACAGCCGAGGATGTGTTTAGCCAGGGACGATAATGGCCACCCTCGTCACAGAGCTGGAAATCATATCATCATAGCTCAGGCACCATAATGCAGGGCCAGCTATAGGGAAGATTTCGAGAGCTTCTACACAGTGGCCTCCATGTCGTATACTTCGTGTACTTTAAGTATAGGATAACTGTTATTCCTTTCCCATGCAAACTTTAGACGATACAAGCAAACATATCTACCAGTACCTCTGTCCTTCAAATATACAATCAACCTGAGCCAGCTACAACGTAGAACATCACACATAATAGAGAAACACTTATAAACTACAAACAAATATATTATTATTCCCATAACATCCGAGAGTGGAATCACGTCCCATCTCATGTGCTTACTAAGCCCACTCTAAATACATTTACAGTTAGTCATCATATGTAAGTATCTTAATCCACGATCCTTCCCAAATACATAACCCCCCGCCCTCCCGGCGCCAAAAAAAAAAAAAAAAAAAAATGGACATAAACTACCGTACCCAACATGAACGTAAAATACTGGTAGTTGTTTACTTCGTAAATATAACATTGGATCTATGTATGGTCACAATACAGCAGTAGGTATACAACATGGGGTCTATGATAACCAAGGATGCGATGCGATGTCTCTCTATAGAAAGATGTGCTTTGGATGCTGCTGGAGATAGTGGGTGATGCTGATGAGCCTTGCTGTTGCTGAGCAGGATCTTGGTGGTAATTGTAATATATTTGGGGTCGGAGCTTAATGATGTATATTAACGGAGTGCCAGAAGATAATTCACTTGGTTGCTTTCGAAAACTCGATCATGAATGCACATTAACACTAAAGGAAGATTCACCTAGTAATATTCGAAAATTTGATGATTAGCTACCGGTAGGTATTAAGCTCTGACAGAAATCACTGGTGATTTTCGAAAACTTGCTTATGATTGTATATTAACATATTATAAAAGAAGATGATTCACCTGGTAGTGTGGTATTCAAAAGTTTAAAGCAGAAGATTACGCATTATCGCTGGAAATAATATCCTGGCAGTTTCTAAATATGTATCTGATATTGCAGAGGCCAGATAAGTTATGAATGTTTTAGTATTGCAATGAGATATGCGCCATGACAACTATGCTTCTCAAAGAGGAAAGTGTGGGAACAAGGTTAGGTTAGGGAAATGTTTTAGTAATGAACCATAGACTGTTATTTAATAAGCTATAATACATCAGAGATACTTACCAAATTACTGTGCACCCTCACACCAGTGTGTCACTTACCCACATTCATACACTTGCCCCTCCTTAATCATATATTACTTACTGTACCGTACGGTAGCCTACTTCTACTTTGTTTTCTTCTATTTTCTTACACATTAAGCCAACCCACTCACCTACCCCCAAGATATCCGCCCAACACTCATATAACCCACTCCCTTTCCCTCACAATCATATCCACACACTCACCCACCCATCTACACCCAAAGATTACCCAAACCTAGCACTCCCCTACAACAATTCCCACACTCCTCTCACTCGCAATCGCGTTAAACCCTACACCAGCACACCCACAATCGTCCATATTCACACCCACACCCACACACTTTACACACACATCCATACACGCACACACCCCTCCCTGGTCAAGCGCCCCTGCCCATCAATACCGAACCAATCGATGGCGGAAGCCGACCCTCCCTCGCCGTGGATAACGAGGGATTTTGCCCGGACTTAACACGGGAACCAATTGTGTGGCATAATTAGTGAAGGGAGGTCGGGGAGGAGGGTCGGCCGGGGTCTTGGGTGGGATGAAATAAAGGAAGGATGGAAGAAAGGGTAGGAAGATGGATGGAATGAATGACCAGATTGAGGGAGGGGTAAAGGTGGCCTCGGGGTGAGATTGTAGAAGGGGAAAGGATGGGAAGAGGAGATGTGGGAGGGATATATGAGGGATTATATGATGGAGAGGGATTGGTGTAGGAATAGCTTATGAGTGGATATAATGTGTGGGAGGGATAGGCTTACTGTATGTGTATGAGTAATATGTATGAGAGAGTCATGCATTAGAAGGGTACGGTAGGCTATGTATTAACAGACGTAAGTTATTCATATGAGGATTTATGTATGAAAGAGTAATGAGTGAGAGGCATGTGTGTGCGGCAACTGTGTGAGGTAGTATTTTAGGCATGTGTGGGGTGAATATATATATATATATATATTTTTTTTTTTTTTTTTTTTTTAACTACTCCCTCTCGGGCATAGGCTGAGAGCCTGTACATTCCACCGTTCAACACGGTGAAGCCCGTGAGGTCTTGTTCCAGTCTGGGGAGTGAGACATGTGAAGCATCCATCATGGCTCGAAGCAGCTCCATCTCTGAAGCGGCCGGTTGCTTCGCTCAAGTGCTTCACCGTCTCACCCTCCAGACTCAGACCCTCACTCTCAGAACGCCACCTATTGAGCAGTGAACTCACTAGGCATTGTCCCCCTGTAACATATTTTGAATATGGGAATATTCATACAGTGTTATTTAATCAGGGAACAATGAGGGTATTTTTTTGGCATTTCGGTGGGCTTTGTGGTAATGCACTGATAGTAGGTAAAGCACAAATTTAATCCCAATAATATCTTCCCATTGACATATCGGGATTTGAACCCGGGTCCATTGGATTACCAATCCAGTGGCATGACCACTCCACCACACCTCCCATATGTGAATGATATGCATATGAGGGATATGAGTGGAAGGGACATGTATTGGACGGGTATATGTGGTAAGAGGCTTTATGGTTGAGTAAGGGTGATAGCCATGAAGATATTTCTTCAAGGACCATTCGTGAGTGACTTGGATAGATATGAAGTCAGACAATAGACAAGTTTAAGTTAAATTATATGTAATTGTTAGGAGCGGATCATGAGTGTGTAGAGAACTGTGGTGCGAGTAATTGTTTCGAATTGTGTGCTGGTGTTATCGCTAACTTACTTGGATATGGCATCTGACACTGAGTAGTTTGATAGTATAATGTAGTTGAAGGTTTGGTCTAAGATTGTTCGTGGGCCTCTTGAATTGTGAATACAGGCAATGAGTGTGTTTCTCCTTGTGTGTGTTGTATCATGCAAGCGTGTAGTGGTGTTTGGATTAATGGGTGTAAAGTTAATTTTAGAAGACCTCCTATTATGAGGTAAGTTGCAACAGGGCGAAATTATATATAAGCCTAATATATATTTTGTCTTGTCAAAGTGGATTTTTTATAAAACGAAATGTTAATTATTTCTTAAGATTTAAATAACGAATTATTTAGTAGTGTTACACATAAAATCAGTTAATAAATACATTAAAATGTCAATATAGATCATCAACAGATTATGTATGTTTAGGCCGTGACTGTTGTATACGATTGTACTAATGAAATTGATATTGGATACACGATTGGAACAACAATCAAACAGTGAGTAAAAGCTGTGTTGCAATAGTATTGTTGATTGCTGTATGTGATTATCTAAATGGGTGCAAGAGATGTCGGCGGTGCTAATGGCATCGAATTATGACCTGGTTACGCTAATTAATTTGTGGATATGAATTAGCGTATTATCAGATTCTTTGTTTCATTTGCAGCAAGCTGTCTTGTTGCCTGATTGTAATAAAAACTAGGTAACAGAAAAATGAGTCACTGTTCCAAGCATATTCCAGTAATATTTTGAAATTTGAGACGAGGTGAATGTTTGTGGCTGTGAGAGAATACCGGTATCGTACCGTATTAATAAAATATTGTCAGTTTATGCTTGCATAATTAATATGCAATACTATTAATATCCTTGCGATGAAATAGTCGGCTCTTTCATATTAAATAATGATCCTCATATTTGTTCATATAATGATAATATTACATGATCAACACGCCTTATACATTGGTGAAAATAATAACATGCTAGGATTGGTTAAGGATTCATTTTCGCTTGACAGTTGAATAATCTACAATGCGAGGTGGAGTTGTAGAACGACAAAGATGCAACGATAGCTGCTTAATCTCTTCATCTAAACTAAATAAAATGTAATTCCCAGAGAACGATATATACTAAACTCCAAGCACCAGCCCACCTCGCATAACTCATTCTTCCCGGGGAGGCGACAATGTGATATCAAACCCATTATTTATCTGGAATGAAGCATCTTTCAGTCTCACCTGCATCTTACACTTCACACACTTACTCTCACCTCATCACTCTCACCCACACACACACACACACACACACACACACACACATACACATACTCTCTCTCTCTCTCTCTATATATATATATATATATATATATTCTCTTTTAAACAGACGAGGTTAAAGGCAACAGCAGTTTCAGCATTCAGTATTTTATTGTTACAGCTTTCAATAGTTCTAACAATTTTCCTCTGGGGTTCAGAGATGAGGTACAACAGGTTAGCAAAATTCATGGTGGATCCAACGTTTCACAAGTAAACATCTTGCATCTTCAGGGAATGGGCAGGTAATGATTAGAATAACGGAAGTACGGAACGGAAGTATATAGGAAAGGTGAAGCAAGTAATCAAATTTACCAAGAATGAATGAATGAATGAATATAGAAAAGGTGGGTGAGGGTGAAAGAAGGGAAGTTTTTATTGGTTAAGTAGGAGAGACAGTGATAATAGTGGGAGAAATAGGGTGTCGGGGCTTGACCCAACGTGCGTGAGTTGAATAATTGAGCTGGGGTTGAGTTGATTTGAGTTGATTAGTTGGAGAAGTTACTTTAATGAGATTCAGGATGGCTTGCCAAGAAGGGGGCAAGGGATGGGGAGCAAGTTAATTTTTGGGTGGTATAAAATCGAAAGTGCTTGCATGTTTTGGGGTTGTATTTTTGGGTGGTAGTATTCGAAAATGGTATAGGGGGAGGTAATTTTGGGTGGCATTGAGTCAAAAGGGGTACTGCTGGGGAAGTCTGTCAGTGGCAGAACCTGTAAGAAGGCTGTACTGTTATTATTATAGGAGACAAAGCAACATATTTATACAAAATTCGAGGATCAAAAATAGGTAGGTGGGCGGAGCTACTGGGTGTGGGGTGGCTGTTCATTGGTGGAAGGCAGTCTATTCGCGAGACGGGCACTAAATCTTATCAGTGGTTGGTTGTTGGCTGTGGGTGGCTGTGATTGGTTGGTGTTGTCAGTTGTGTGCTGAGCGCGGAAAGGTAAGGGAGGGGGGCACAGGGCGAGAGGAAAGAGGGCAGTATGCCTGTAGAGCTTGCCTGAAGGAAGAATTTGAAGGTCTTGTGTTTGGTTGTTGATGCTGGGGTTGAGCGTTTGGATATATAGAGCTTCTAAAATAGCTAGTCTTCTGGGGTCTGATTCTTTGTCGAGTATGGTAGTTTGTTTGTCTAGGTCGGCGCGAGTTAGGGCAAGACTGCCTTCCACCAATGAACAGCCACCCCACACCCAGTAGCTCCGCCCACCTACCTATTCTTGATCCTCGAATTTTGTATAAATATGTTGCTTTGTCCTTATTCTAATCATTACCTGCCCATTCCCTGAAGATGCAAGATGTTTACTTGTGAAACGTTGGATCCACCATGAATTTTGCTAACCTGTTGTACCTCATCTCTGTACCCCAGAGGAAAATTGTTAGAACTATTGAAAGCTGTAACAATAAAATACTGAATGCTGAAACTGCTGTTGCCTTTAACCTCGTCTGTTTAAAAGAGAATCTATTACCTGGCTATACTAACATATATATATATATATATATATATATATATATATATATATATATATATATATATATATATAGAGAGAGAGAGAGAGAGAGAGAGAGAGAGACTTCCTGAATAGTCCTGTGATTATGTGTAAGCAAATATAATGTATCGGAGGTATGAGTCTTTGATCTTAAATCTCTATGCATTATATAACGTGTTACTCCAATATAGGGTCATTTTGCTGTGTCCCGGGTAGGAGTAGGAGAAGGTAGAGGGATAATAAGAGGAAGGTGAAGAGGGCGGAGAGGAAAAGTAGATGGAGGAGTGGGAGAAGGAGGAGGCTTGGTCGCTCGTGTGTTACCGGAGGGCCACCACCACCACCACCACCCGACACTTTCCACGTCATTAGCTACAACACACCCCGACCAAGAGCCAGACACTCTTTCACCTATAATGTTTTTTTTCTTACAACCCTTGTTCTTCATACGTTCTTGTTTTCCACACCCTTGTTCTTCATATGCTCTTGTTTTTCATGCGACACAATACCGGTAATCATGTTCTTCGCACATTGTTGTGACTTGAAACACCCCTGTTCTTCACACACTGTTGTTTTGGTTCTTCATACCCCTGTTTAATAACCTGCTCCATTTAATTTACATCTAACTGTTACTAATACTTCGTTCTTCTTAAACTCTTGTATACCTGTGGTCTGCACACGCCATAGAATCGCTATTCTTATTAACTGCTGTTTATCATACACGATTGTTCTACACACCCAAAACTTCATACACTGATCTTCTCCATGAACAGAGAGTTTTCACATTCTGACCCATAACAAGTTTGGACTGTTTACACTTTAGCTGCTTAACAAGCATTCAGTGAGTACTGTACGGTATTCCTTCACATGCTTTAGCTGCTTAACAAGCATTCAGTGAGTACTGTACGGTATTCCTTCACATGCTTTAGCTGCTTAACAAGCATTCAGTGAGTACTGTACGGTATTCCTTCACATGCTTTAGCTGCTTAACAAGCATTCAGTGAGTACTGTACGGTATTCCTTCACATGCTCACAAACTGCACCTTGACTTTTCATTCATGTCTGGTGTCTTCACTCGGCCTCTCTGATCTTACATGTTGTCCCTCACACCCTGCAGTTATTAATAGTAATAAAAATGTATTGCTTTAATACTATACATCTACACATTTATCTTTGTTTTGATTTTCTCCTACTCTCACATGCCCCCTTCTCACTAAGCTCATGTGTAGGCCTATACTGTTATGAAAGTGCTGTAAATTAGATATTTTTATGAACGAATATTTAGTGAACAATTAATTAAACTGCGAATGAATACATACTATATAAACTGGTCTACAACATAAAATGTCTTGATTTTACAAATGTTCTTATCATTTGATGTTCTAAGTTTTAATCATTTTCCGAACCGTTCCGTAGTATCGACCAGGCTAACCACTCCAGCCTTCAACACTGAACTGAAGAGTGTGTGCGTTCGCGTTCGCGCGCGCGCGTGTGTGTTGGAGGAGGGCGGGAGGTCGGTCTGACAGGTCCTTGGGTAATAAGTTTATCAGATTATACGAAGCCAGACAGTCAGTTCTCCTGGTTAATCCTATTGGTATCTAGTTGCCAACACTGCTTCGATGGTCTCATGATTCTTGATGGGATTGGATTGAATTTGGTTAATACTGAAGAGGGGTAGTATTTAATTAATTTGGTTTTAATTATATTTAATGTCGTTGAATTGGTTGGGATTGGGTAAACAAAAATGTATTCAATAGGAATGCAATTGCTTTGATTAGATTGAGTTGAATTTGGTTTGGTTAAGTTGTTGTGAATTGGGCAAAGTATATTAGATGTTGGCTTCCTCTCGGAACTCTTCATGGGTCATGAAAGATGTGTTTTGATTTTGGTGGGGTAAGCGGAGGGAGTGGTATGCAAGAGGAGTCAAAGCGTACAGACTAATATATATATATTTATACAGCTAAATAATTGGCATTTTTATAAAAGCGGAAATTCTATAGTTGATAAAATCGTCTGTTGGTAGCCTGAATTGATAGATAATTAATTATGATATTAAAACAACTGGACTGATTTGTGAAGTAAACAAAATATAGATGTACAAGAGTATACGGTATACTAAATCTACCATAGTATATTAATTACATAATATAGTCCATTAATTTAATAAACACTATATACGATATTGTGGACAAATGATGAAACTAGGAACAGCCCAGATACCATTTTTTCACAGATTCATACATAAAGTTCAAGTTAGTGGAAAAGCTAAATTGAGTATCCTAGATATTGTGTGTACAAGTTTCAGATGTATTTATGTAATCGCATAGCTAATCGTAAAATAAAATAATACACAGCATTGCGTGATATACAAGGGAGAGAAAAGCGATTACTTACATCACTCCGTCATTCACTCCCCATACATCACCCTCTACTCGTTAGGGCTAAGAGAAGAAGGGGAGGACCCAACAAGCACAAGCAATGGACATGGTTACGTCTACCGAATGGGCCGAACATACTCCATGAGTCCAAAGTATTGGAATTTAGGTGGTCCTTTTGGATTAATAAAGAATATAAGCAACATATTTGTCCTAGCCATCTAATACTGAATATATACAGTATATATAAATATATATATATATATATATATATATATATATATATATATATATATATATATATATATATACCGGTATATATATATATATATATATATATAATATTTTCGATTGTCTGTCTGTCTGTTTGTGTGTTCTAAATAGGCGGCCGCAGTTTTGGACCTGGGGAGCTGAAATTTGCATGTGGGTGTCAATTGACCTGGGTCAGGTCATAGAGGGGTCCCCAGGGTGAAAGGGACGGAAAAAATGGGCGCGAAATCGGAAAAAGGGCTGTTTGGGGCAGAAGGAGGCCTCCGATCGAAAAGGTGTATGGAACGAAAGTTGTTCGCAGCCCCCCAAAATGGGGGTACCGATGAGGTCAGATCCAAAATCGGAGGTCATTTAGCGGCCGAAATCGAGGTCGCCGTTTAATGAGGCACAGGGAGGTCGAGGCCGGTGTGGTAGTAGTGATTGATGATGGTGATTATGGTAGTAGTAGTGGTGGTAGTAGTGATGGTGATTATGGTGATTACCCGGGCAATGCCGGGTACCCCTACTAGTATATCTATATTATTAAATCAGTTCGTGTGTCTGTTTGTCTGTGTGTTCTTAATAGGCGGCCTCAGTTTTGGACCTGGGGAGCTGAAACTTTGCATGTGGGTGTCAATTGACCTGGGTCAGGTCATAGAGGGGGCGAGGCCACGATCGTAGGTCGTTTCGAGGCCAAAATAGAAAACAAATTGAAAAAAAATGCCGTTTGGGGCAGAAGGAGGCCTCCGATTGAAAAGGTGTATGGAACGAAAGTTGTTCGTAGCCCCCTCAAAATGGGGGTACGGATGAGGTCAGATCCAACATCGGAGGTCATTTTGCGGCCGAAATCGAGGTCGCCGTTTAATGAGGCACAGGGAGGTCGAGGCCGGTGATTATGGTAGTAGTAGTATTGTGATGATTGTGGTCGTAGTGATTGATGATGGTGATTATGGTAGTAGAATTTAAACCCGGGCAACGCCGGGTACCCCTGCTAGTACTGTATATATATATAAGTCCATCATCACCACCATCGCCTTATATATCATTAACTATAATAAAGTACACAGCGATAAATAAATACAGACATAAACAACTAAATCAATGTCCAGTTATCCAAACCTAATGACTTTGACTATAACGAGGCACAGTTGACACCAGGGGACTTATTTTATGATTTGGACAAATCAAAATAACGTTTTCTTACCTGGCTAGTGGCTACCTATATATAAAGAAAGGAAATCATCGGATTTTGGCACCCGAGAAACATTTGTAGCGGCGACCATAACATGTCTTATAATAATAAAGCTATAACTCTTGCTATATGTTCTTCGAGAAAAATAATATATTGCTATTAGTCCTCACATAGTTATAGGTCAATATATGATTTACGAAAATAATACCCGGTATATTGGATGGAACTTGTCATCCGTGATCGGTAACCCATCTAGGGGCAACTTTATACAAATCCGGGTGGATGGAGCTAGTCAGCCTTGCTCGGCAAACCGTTTAGGGGAGTAATCCCAAATCCACCAAAGGGTGGCGTGCTCATCGGTGCCACTTGCAGGTGGCGAACTCTACAGTAGATATATACAGTAGACCTCACATAGTTATAGGCCATCATATTTTTGCGGAAATAATATATTGCTCCAATATGTAAACAAAATAAAAGACTTTGACGATGCAAGAGTGATGTTTAAATTCCTATACAGACAAGGTGGCTGAAGAAGGTGGCTCAACTTTGTATATGATGTCTCTATTACAAGGCGTATGGCCTAAGTTCTTAACCATAGCAGCGGGTTATTACATTTATTATTTCAAATAAATTTCACCCATAAGACTTTACATAATGGGCCATATATTCTTTAAAAAGGATGATAATATATAACTTATATAAAACATTGAAATATAAAAGACGAGAGTGAAGTTTAAATTCGTGCTTAATGAAGGTGGCTGTGCAATTACCTTATATTTTGTAGTGTTTTGCTTCTAGACCCTGATAGCTTATGTGTGTTGTTGTTTTGTCTTCGCATCCTTTTAAATGTAATGGAATTGACGCATTTCAGTATTAAATATAAATGTTCTGACCACTGTTCTAACGTTAGTAATTCAAGTCTTGAGCATTGGTTATCTAAAATAAGACATTATTACGCCAGGAGTGCACCGAGCCTGAGGTACGTCCAGGCCCGAGCACTTCTCTCTCTCCCCTTGTTCCCTTCCCAGCGAGTGTGTGTGTGAGTGACAGGTCATCTTGGGTCGCCCTCACGCCGCCATTGATTGCCCGAACAAGGGGAGCTTAACGTGCATTTTCCTCGACAACCACTGTATTATTTTCCTTTCTCGCTGGTTTCCTTTCTCGTTTAGTATAATTATTTTGTTGCCAATATTCCATTTATGCTCTAATTATCTGAGCTGGGACAGGCTGACCATTGATAAACACAGTTTCATTGTTGTAGACGTTAGTTGGTTCATATAATAAATATTCGGTTTTAACCAAGCTTCTGATACCCAAGTTTATTTATACCTGTCCTGTCTTATAATTATTATTGTTACTGTTTATTTTGTTATTATTATTATTATATATATGTATATATATATATATATATATATATATATATCTATATATATATATATATATATATATATATATATATATATATATATATATATATATATATATATATATATATATATATATATATATATATATATATCGGTAGGCTATACAGTATATATATATGTATTGTTTTTTTTTGTATTATGATATCGGTACTGGTAAATGTTTGCACTCTACTTCTGTTCTTCCTAAAGTTGTTTTATCTTCGAGTTCCTCCCCTTTCGTGGTGATCGAAGGCGTGAGAGAGCAGGGGCGGCATAGGCTTACCCTACAGTCGGGGTCAAAAATAACGATACCACATTGCCAATTTGAGTTTATTTTTCTCACCATTTTTTTGTTTTATAATTATTATTATTATTTTTTTTTTTCAAAATTTACTTTTAATCAAACCTAGACAAAGGATACTAATACATTAATTTTGATTATGGGAGTTTTGTCGAATTACTTCATGTCAAATCTTGGGAGAAAATACAGTATATGTCGAAGTAGTTGTGATTGTACGCATTTGTTATCTCCCTACTGTACTTGTGAGAGCGTATAGGCCTAGAGCGATCGGGAATAACAATATTATTGCTGGGAAGTTGGAGCCTGGTATTGGCGAGGGCGGGTGGAAGAACGTAATATAAGACGGAAACATGGAAGTTGGTGCGAAGTCTGAAGGTTGGGTGATTGGTTCGGGACCACGCTGAATTAACAATATTATGTATGTGTATATCAGTTTAACTTGTTTTTTGTTTTCCTATTTGTGTTATATTCTTTTCCCATCTAGATTTGAATTGTGTATGTTTTTAACTATTCTCCTGTAGCTTACAGTTGTACTTCCAACCAATATTACCGTACATCTCTCTCTCTCTCTCTCTCTCTCTCTCTCTCTCTCTCTCTCTCTCTCTCTCTCTCTCTCTCTCTCTCAGTAAGGAATAATGTCTGTATCTGCTAGTTGCGCTACCCAGAAATTACGAGCTTTCGAAATTCTCTTGTATTGCAGTCGGCCACCAGTCCAATGTAATCCTTTCCGTTCCCGGACAACTCAACCAGTAGACCTTTTAAACCAGTATATATCAACCAGTGCTAATTCAACCAAGGCCAACGAAGCCAGTCCCTAATTTTACCCCCGTATTTTAAAACCACACTAAGTGCTGCCCTAAATCTTCATGAACGAAATACGCAGACACATAATTATACCGGTAGTGATCTTCCCGAAACATATCTATATTTAGCCCTTTATCACAAATTAGCACTCAGCTGTATAATCTTCGTCCGATATATGGTTAGGGAAGCCCTTGGTGTGGATTAAAGCTACGTGGGTAAGTCCTAACCTAAACTAGACGCATTAGTTAAGTTTGCACTGGGTGAGATCTGCTGGTTTGAAATGGTGTACACGTAGAGTTGTCCGATCACCTTTCCTCTCTTGTGAGCTGGGGACACACCACAACACAATCTATTTCACCACACGCATTTTATACCAGCTAGAAAAAACTAATATATAAAGTATCTTTCGCACTTGTACAGTATTAGTTATTATGCTTATACGGTACGTCGTATTTCCGTGCTCGCATTATTTATATTTAATGACTAATCTTAAAAGTAATCCATCACTCATTTTATAGTTAATTAATAGCCAATTATCCCGACACATTATTTTATAACATCTGGTGGCTCATCCTATCTTATCTGAATTATATCGTCATACTATTTAGTCAACTTAATCAAAGTTACTGGTAAAAAAACTAATCGCGGTTTATGTGCTATATTTGATACCCAGTAACCAAACTATAGCCTCAGTGATCCGGCATTCTCAATTTAGTCAGTTTCAACTAAAATATCCTTAAAGCATTTTCGTAAACAATATATGACGCTAGCCAAATTAGTCTCAGACGTATTTTGCCATTTGTAATTTCATTCGGGCAGCGAAACTAATTTCATAACATTTATATTTTGCATTTCATACAAGGCAGCTAGATTCATAGCAAAGTAATTCGACGTCTGCATTTTGTTCAAACAACCAATAATAATTATTTGCATACAGTCTGGGTCAAAACTCTCATAAAACCTCTATTCCAACTTTTAAGTTGTCCCTCCAATTTCAACAGAAAATTACGCAAGAAAGCAATTAAATCAGGTGCTCTAAGTCAAAGTTCAAGAGAATTACGGAATAATTGTATTAAAATATAGACAGATCATATTTAATATACAAATATTGTTCATGACTTAATATCCGACTGTACATCATAGCTATAAGATACTTCTTAAATTTAATTTATTTTTTGTGTGTAAACGTACGCATCGCAATATGTATTTCCTGTAATTTCTCTTGAGACCCTTTATATAGTCTCTTTATCGTTCTATGATTTCCTTTAGCCAGTAATCTCCCGATATCTTTATCTTGAATGTTCTCTTCCATCGTGTACTCTCTAGTTCATCTCTCTCGTCCTTCTATGATTTCCCTTTAAATATCTGCACAGTCGTTACCAGTAAAACGTATACATCCCTTCGAATCTCGGAACTTTAAAACCAAATTCTGAAGCATCTTGTATAGTGATTTTGTCTGTATCTCGCCCTAATTTTCCAATATTGGGATACGGTAACACACCAGTTTTTGTTGTCAATGTTCGATGGTAAACACTTTCCTAGAAATATTTCTATAATCATTTGCATTGGTACCAAAACGTAGCCTGAAGACAAATTAATTTAGGTGACAATATATAATTCAAATTTACCTAATAAGCTGCCAGATCAGTGTTGCCAAAAAAAAGTGGAGGAAAAGTGAAGATAATTGTTACAGGGCTCATTGTATTTGTTATTTTTACACTTTAGGAGAAGATATTGTTTGATAGTTAAAACATGTTCTTTTGTTTTGTATTAATGTTCAGAGATATAGCTAAAATAACATCATAATTAATACCTCTGTACCAGTTGTTTCAGTCGGCGGCTGTAATTGTCAATCACCTGTACCGTACCCTCCCTTGAATGTACCTCCATATCGTCTGTACCGTACCCTCCCTTAAGTGTACCTCCCTATCGCCTGCACCGTACCCTCCCTATCGCCTGTGCCGTACCCTCCACTGTAATTTCCCCGGCGAATGTAACTTACGCAAATTCCGAAAGGGTTCTCTGGCTAGCGTCGGATTAAACCGTAAGCGCCGTGGGTCGAAACGCGTTAGCATAAACTAATCTGCAACTTTTACTATGGATTTTCGCGGTGAGTACGAGTGAGGGAAGGCTGGCTGGGTCCGAATGTGAGCTATGTTTACGATATCCGGTTTTGTATAAGTGATCGGGGTACACCTTTTTAATATCGGTGAATGAAATACGGGTACGGTAAGCTGTGCAGTTTGGTAAGCCGTTGTTGCTTAATTTAATTGATATCTAGCCAAATAAGGTAGTTTCATTTGTCTGTCACATTTAATATTCAACTCAAGCACACACACACACACACACACACACACACACACACACACACACACACACACACACACACACACAGACACACACACACCTACACACACACACACACACACACACACACACACACATAAGGCAGCTGATAACGAACCATTTTTGACCAAATTGTGCACTTTGTGACTAAAGCATTATACTTAGTACACATATACTAAGACCCAATGGGAAAATTTTAAAAGGTGGAGGGAATCTGTATCTTCATGCTGGTGCCTGTGGCAGCTCCTTTTCAATTAATTTCCATTAGAGTTCTGAAACACTGGTTTTTGCCCCAAACTGTATACCGTGATAGAGATGTCAAACTAGTCTCAAATGACTCGTCTGGACAAGGGAAGCAAATTTTATTCAGACAATGTTTGGCTAATGTTGACCGTTTGACTTGTACTGGTTCCTGTAGTTTAGCAAAATAGGGACAATTGGCAACATTTCTTACCGAATTGTAGCTTGATGATAAACTACAATATACTTTACAAGTCAAACGGTCAACATTAGCCAAACATTGTCTGAATATAATTTGCTTCCCTTGTCCAGACGAGTCATTTGAGACTAGTTTGACATCTCTATCACGGTATACAGTTTGGGGCAAAAACCAGTGTTTCAGAACTCTAATGGAAATTAATTGAAAAGGAGCTGCCACAGGCACCAGCATGAAGATACAGATTCCCTCCACCTTTTAAGATGTTCCCATTGGGTCTTAGTATGAATGTAGAAAATATGATGCTTTAGTCAAAAAGTGCACAATTGTCTCCTTATCCGCTGTACAACACACACACACCTCAATACCGGTACCGGGTATCTAACAATATGGCTAAAAATCACCTTTGTATTATTTTATTGTTTTCAATATGTATGACGTGACAAAAGGCAGGTTGCCTGTATCGAGTGTCTCCCCCAAAACCAAACGAGTGACAGAACCAAATTCAAGGAGCGTTGGGGTCAAAATGCCTAGACACACGAAGTTTAAAGCAGTTTAAGTTATAGGATGAAAAAAAAAATTGATTGAGGGAGAGAGTTCCAGAGTTCACTTGTTGAGTAAAAGAAAGACTGAACAAATTTGCCAATTCTTGAGTTGGAGAGCTGGACAGAATAGGAGTGGGACTGTGTTGAAAGGCGGGTGCATCGCACTCGCTGCAAAGGAGAGGGTATGCACTGAGAGAGCTCTGAAGAACACTGATTGTTATACTAGCGATAGAAGAGTGAAAGAGATGCAACATTGTGGTGTGTAGAAAGAAATTGTAGGGAACTAGTAAGAGGAAGTAAGTTGATGCTAAATGCTTTTGATTCTATTCATTCGAGACGTGCGATATGGGTTGAGCCTCTCCATACATGCGAACAATACTAAATACAGGGGCACACTGTGCCCAGATACAGAACAAGAAGCTGTGCGGGGGTAAAGAACCCTCAGAGACGGTTGAGCACACCTAACTTTTGGGAAGCTGTTTTAGCAAGAGTGGTAATATGATCTTACCAAGAAAGGTCAGATGAAAAAGATACACCGAGAATGTTGAGAGAAGATGAAGGGTTGATTTGTGTATTGTTGAAGAATAATTGATAGTCTTGCAGAAGATTATGATGGAGAGATAGAGGGAGAAGTTGTAGCTTGGAGGCATTGAAAGGAACAAGATTTTCTCTGCCCCAATCAAATATAATTGATAGATCAGAAGATAGGCGTTCTATGGCCTCTACGGCCTATGGCCTATACTGTACACCCCCACCCCGCTTCATCCTCTCAACACGGACTTTAATAAATATCAAGGTATCTTTATTTCAAGCACCCTACCTTTTCTCCCGTCACAGGAATACTATTCCAGGTAGTCCATTTATTTACCCAACTCCACCAATCCTACGACCTCTCTTTTGTTTTGATAGAATTAATTTGATGGTTATTTGCATTTTATTCAGGCAACCTTTTTTTGTATTGCCAAATTAATAAGATATAATTATATTGAGCACTATCTAATGAGATCCAATTTATGTTCATTGCAACCTAATGATACGTGTTCAATATTATATCGGGGTATCAACATTATTAAATAAAATGTGTACTCATGGTTGAGTAATTAACTAATGTATTTCCTCACACTCTTTGTCCTCTTCGTCAAACATTATACCTTTGTGCTTTGTCTGCATTTGTCGTATATTACCCGATGGTCCATCACGTTCTTTGTCTTTACAATCAATAGCTGTCATCCCTGTCTGTGTTTCAAGTTCAGTACACACCAAGCACGCACACACGTACGTACACACACGCACGTATACACACGCCCGAACGCGTGCGGCTAGCTCAGTGGTACCGTTCCTGCCTGCATCCCAGCAGGCCAGGGTTCAAATCTCGCTCAGGTTGATGAAGATTTTCTGAGACATAGCCGGTGGTTATCATCTCCCTTGAGCAAGGAGATGGGTAATTGTCATTGATAATAATGTCTAAGAAGCGGGCAATACGAGCCAAAAACTCAATTCCTGTCAAACTACAATTATGAATAAACACACACACACACACACACACACACGGACTGGGATGGTCCAGCATACTAAGGCGCCAGTCAACCACCCAGGTGGAAACGGCCAGATCACGAAAGTTATTTTTTGTTTTTCAGCCATCCTGTCGGAGAAGGCTTGAATAGTGGTCCCTCTCTAGCCAAGCTAGCTCACACGTAGTTTCACCGATACAAAGTGCATCTGCGTATGTACTATGGTTGAAAGCTCGGCACCTCACGGTCGCCAAAGTTTGCATGTGACCTCGTAGTTAAGGTAGAATAAGCACTGTACTGTACTTATGTTAAGGGAAACTCTGTAGATATTTAGCCTCAGGGCTGCAATTGAACATAAAACAACAAGTATTAAATACTATTAAACAAACACTAGTCGCATGCTTCAGTACACGCAAATGTTCATACTTTCTCTCTCTTTATAAACCCTCCCAGTATTCTGTTCCCATCTCCCACACACACTCAGGCCTTCTTCTACACCCTTTACATTCACGCCTCGTTATCCCTCACTACACACACGTAAAGTATACTTTCAACATTATTATTATCTGTAAAACTTCCTCACCTAGCACACTCTCTATCTTCTTTTCAATCTTGCACCAACATAGAGCACCCCATGTCCCCCCCCCCCCCCACATTTTTCTCTCTATCACTCTCACACACACACTCTCTCTCTCTCTCTCTCTCTCTCTCTCTCTCTCTCTCTCTCTCTCTCTCTCTCTCTCTCTCTCTCTCTCTCTCTCTCTCTCTCACTCTCTCTCTCTCTCTCTCATGATGCCTCCTTGGAATGGAATGCAAAACCTTTTGAGGTACTAATTGTCTTTGTAACTCTCTCACAGTTGTTTCTCGTAATATACTGCGAGGTATACCAGCTGTCTCAAAGGAAATACGTGTGAATAAACGAGACAGGTGGGAGGGAGTGACAAGTATATGAAAGAGAGGATAGCAAACATGTGACACTATAGATGAATGTCAAGTTGCAGGGTATAAACCCGGGGAAATATAGTGTTAAAACTGATATTAATATGAGAATGAATACAAACAAATGGAGTACCGTACTGTGCATAATAATGGCATTGTTTAGGCCACTTGTAACTTTAAAGATCTTAATTAAGAATGTAACTTGGGATTTGGATATTTATAAATAAAGACTAAGGATAAGGGACACGTTTATGAATAATCTCTTTGCCAGTCGGTCGAGCTACAGAGTGAGTGGGCGAATCAATGAATATTCTAGTGAATGATTTTGAATGAACCTTCTCTCAGTTATGAATAGCCGATGCAGAACTCGTCATTCATTATTATGCTGTACTCTGATGTACCAAATTATATTTTTTTCCTATTTTTCCCCTTCCCCGCACAGCATTGACTCACGCATGAAAACACATTTCCTGTTCCTTACTTATATACACTCATTATGTAATTATTGCTTGCGTATTTGTCCCACTCCACCCACATATAGGCATTCACCATGAAACTTAAAAACTACATCCACGTTTTATATATGCCAAGTACGCACCCACAAACGCACGCACATTTGCTTGCGTAGACACATAGACACAACTCATATAGATACTTAGCAAAATTATGTTATTTCTTTACCAATTGTATAAATATAGGTCATAATAAGCTCTACAGTATAACATTTTCCTTTACATATTTTCAGCGTTTGGCTACACTTCTATACGAGCCATGTATATATTTATTTACACTGTATATATTTAGTTATATTATTTACACACACACCTACAATCACACGTATAACATTTACAAGCTGATACAGATACACTCACGCTCACGGATAAAGTGAAAGAAGGGAGAGTGGAGGTTTTCTCCATTACACCTTCACGCTGACAAAAAAAAAAAAGACCCCCAGATGTACACACATTATCAAACTACCAAGGCACTTGCTAACCCCATCCATCATGCTGCTCCTCTTTCAAACACACACACCATGTAAACAAATACCTACATGCACACACAATGTGCCTTCACTTATATATATATATATATATATATATATATATAGAGAGAGAGAGAGAGAGAGAGAGAGAGAGAGAGAGAGAGAGAGAGAGAGAGAGAGAGAGAGAGAGAGAGAGAGAGAGAGAGAGAGAGAGAGAGAGAGAGAGAGAGAGAGAGAGAGAGAGAGAGAGAGAGAGAGAGAGAGAGAGCAAAAGTATGATTATTGGGAACTGTCTTGGGATTTTAGTATTGGGGATCTAGGACAGTAAAACAATGAGAACTAATAAGGAATAATTAGCGATAACCCCCAACAAATTTAAATGGGTAAACAACTAAACATCATAGGGCACATCTGAATCGAAAATAAATTTAACATAATTAACTATCGTATTAGCCTGGATATGATTCCCTATAATAGGGTTCGTGAAAGAAAATTTGATTCATACATTACACGATTTTACTAGAATAAATATAATCGGAATTTGTTTTTGTCATAATAGAACATTATATATAATGTATACTGTTTACTGTATATTTCAAAACTATTAGCCCCATGATTCAAAATTTCAAAAACTTTTCTTGATGGGAAAGGAATCTAATGCTGGAGAATTACCCTCTGCCAATCCTTCAATAAGCTAAACTAGTCTGAACGGAACTGCATAATGATAATTCACTAGTACTTATTTTCGATTCTGATGCATTGAATCAGATGCAATTTACCGCTTAAATCCTGCGGCTCACAAGTACTTTTAGTGGCGGATGTGTCGGCGGCACAGTATCGGAGTAAAAGATTTGTTTTTTTTCTGTGTGTATGAATGAGACAAATATGTAAGCTGTCTGTAACAAGCGTCTCCCCCAAAGCTGAAACAGTGATATAGAGCCATATTCAAGGTACCGGTATGTTAAACTTATAATGTCTGGGCGCACGGAGCTTGAAGCAATTTAAATCCTAGAATGAGGGTAAGACAGATTAAGGGAGAGAGTTCCAAAGCTTACCTGTTGAGTATAAGAAAGACTTGGAAAGTCGGTCTTCTCTCGGGTTAGAGAGTTGGACAGAATAGGAGTGGGAGTGTGTTGAAAGGCGAGTGTTCCCCATTCTCTAAGGGAGGAGGTATACACTGAGAAAACTCTGAAGAACACTTATTATTGTAATAGTGGTAGAAAAGTGAGAGAGATGCAACATTGTGTCGCATAGTGAGAGATTGTAGGGAATTAATAAAAGGAAGGGAGTTGATTAGAAAAAATGCCTTTGAATGTACTCTTTCGAGAAATGCAATATGGGTTGAACCTCCCCACACATATGAACAATACTCAATACATTGGCCCTCAGTGCCCCTTTACTGAGCAAGAGTTGTGCGGGGATGAAGAACCCACGGAGACGGTTGAGCACACCTAACTTCTGGAAAGCTGTGCTAGCATGAGTGGTAAATATGATTTTTCAAGGAAAAGTCAGGAGAAAACTGAAACGCCAATAATACTGAGAGATCAAGGGTTCTATTTATCTATCTATTGTCTGATGCCTAACTCCCGTTGAGGGTGGCCAAGGGTTGATTTGTGTATTTTTGAAGAGTAAGGGAAGTTTTGTGGAAGATTGTGAAGGGTAGACAGATGGAGAAATTTAGTTTTGGAAGCAATGAAAGTACCTATAACAAGATTTTCACTGCCCGAATCGGAAATAGTTGATAGATCAGAAGATAGGCATTCTATGGCCTCTTCATGCGAGTTTTTGGAGTAATTGCATTGAGGGTCATTGTGGAAAACTAGTTGAATAGTGAAAGGATAGGACTGAGGGTACAGTTGAGAAGATAATTATCAACTCTGCGTAAGCAGAGTTTGGTATCGCCCCCCCGTATAGTGGGTACCACACGAAAAAAATGTCTGTCGTCGTCGTCGTCGTCGTCGTTGTCGTCGGCGGCGGCGTCGGCGTCCGTCTGTCTCGGAACTCCTCCTAGACCGTTGGACGGATTTTCACCAAATTTCACACAAACATTTGTTGCGTGAATGCAAAAGTCAGTCAAAAAAGATTTTTTGAATTTATGCAATAGTTATGATTTTAGGTCCAAAATATAGGTCCAGCAATGATGGCGTTCTGGGAGCGAAAACATCTCGCTACGCATTTGCTAGGTTAAGTTAGTTTAGTTGGCATTAGAAGTGATGGTAGTAATATTTGGATTTATGGTGATAGTAGTGATAATGGTGATAATTGTAGTGATGATGGTTGTAGTTGTATTGATGATGATGACAGTAGTAGATATGATGGTGACAGTAGTAGTAATGATGGTCATAATAGTAGTGATGATGGTGACAAGTAATGATGATAGTTGTAGTGATAATAATGACAGTAGTGATGATGGTAGTGACGATGGTGTGAGTATTAGTGATGATGGTGAGTAGTAGTGAGGATGGTGACATTTGTAGTGATGATGATTATAGTTGTGGTGATGAAGTTCATAGTAATGGTGATGATGGCAGTAGTAGTTATTATGGTGACAGTAGAATAAATTATGGTAATATTGTGACAGTAGTAATGATGATGGTTATAGTAGTAGTGATGATGTTAACAGTAGTAATTATGATTGTAAGATGGTGGTGATGATATTAGTAATGATGGTTGAAAGTTGTAGTATCAAATGATGATAGTAGTGATTAAGATGCTAGTGACAATGGACAGTGATTATGGTGAGAGTAGTAGTGATAATTGTAATTGTAGTAGTGATGATGATCATAGTAATGGTGATGATGACAGTACTCGTGATGATTGTGGCAGTTGTAGTGATGATGGCAGTTGTAGTAATGATGGCAGTAGTAGTGATTATGTTGATTGTGATTGATGATGGTATTAGTAGTGATGATGGTAACCCATCGCATAGTTGGGTATGCCGTTTTGATTTTGGGCAAAACGGCACGTCTACTTTATTGAATATTAGAAAAAAAACTGGAGACAGGACAGAACCCTGAGGAATGCCGGGTGACCGGAGTTCATAGGTTGAGGAAGTGAGTGATGGCCATCCACCACCACAGCTATGGAACGGCCAGAAAGGAAATTAGAGATAAAGGCATAGATGGAGGGATAGAAATCAAAGGAAGGTTGTTTGGAAAATAGAGATTTGTGCCAGACTCTATCGAAGGCTTTCAGTATGTCTAGCACAATAGAAAAGATTTCACCGAAATCTCGAAAGGAGGAGGACCAAGAGTTAATAAGATAAGAAAGAAGATCAACAGTAGTGAGGCCCTTAAGGAAATCGTACAGGCAATCTTAAAGTAAATTATGGGAAGACAAATGCTTAAGAAATTTTGAATTCAGATTAGATTACAAAACTTTAGAGATGCAAGATATGAGAGCAATTGTTGATAGTTGGAGGGTTGAGAGCGGTCACCCTTCTTTGGGACAGGTTGAATGAGAGGAAACTTCCATCAAGAAGGGAAGATGTTAGAGGAAAGACAGAGATGGAAGAGTTTGCCTAGGCTGGGAGTCAGCATGGATGAATAGTTGTTGATTACAACAGGAGGAACATCATCTGGTCTGTATGCCTTCATAGTATTAAGCCCAGAGAGGGCAGAAAGTACATCCTTACTAGAGATTAGGATATTAGGCATAAGTAAGAGAAAGGGGGGTTGAGAAGGAGCAATAGCTCTGGAATCATCCATGGTTGAGTTTTTAGCAAATGTTTGAGCAAAGAATTTAGCTTTGTCAGAGAAAGAAATGATGGTTGTGCCATCTGAGTGGAAAAGAGGAGGGAAAGACATGTTAGAAAAATTGTTGGTGAGGTTTTTGGCTAGATGCCATAAAGCTTGGGAAGAGCTAGAGTTGGAAAGTTTAAAGCATTTATTGTTAATGAAAAAGTTTTTGGTGAGTCAGAGAACAGATATGGCATGATTCCGGGCAGAAACATAGAGAGCATGAAACTTTTAATTTGAAGACGACGGTATTGTTTGAATGCTTCCTCCTTATTGTGGACAGTAATAAAACAAGTGTCAGTAAACCAAGATATTTTTGCATTAGACTTAGAGAAAGAAAATGGAATGCATGCCTTCATGCCCCAGATGATTACTTCGGTAATGCGTTCAACACACTCCGAGAATCCCCGGCCATGGAAGCGGAAGTCATTATATGGGAAGTCAAAGAAGTACTGTCGAAGAGCCTCTCAGTCGGCACCAATAAAGATAATTTTTTTTACAGTATAAGCAGAAGGATCATTAGAGGTTAGAAATAAATCAAAGGTGTTGGGCCGATCTCCAAGGCGGTCAGGGATACAGGTTTTTCACAATACGTAGACGGAGGTCTTTTTAAAAAAAGTAGGGTGCTGAACTCCTGGTCAGAGGAGAGCCATTGACGGTGGTGAACATTGGAACATTGAAATCTCTTAAGATGGAGATTGCTGAGAATAGAGAGGTTGATGGACATATCTAATTTTTCGATGATTTTCACCTCAATTATGACCAATTTATTAAAAATTATACTGTTAGCTGAGAAAATTAATAGTTATAGTAAAGACAACACTAAAAATGCACCAATCCTGGAAAAAACAAAAGAGCTTGTAACGCTTCCAGATTTTGATATAACCACTCGTGTGACGCTGGTTTAAAGTTCCTGTGTGACTCCAGCTATATGGCCAGTTCACATCAGCTTTTTATCCAGCATCTTTTCATGACATTTCTGGTCGGATGCCTTTGAATTATAGTTTAAAGTATTATACTTTTTCAGCTATTTATGACTATCTAACGGCAATAAATACCCGATACCAATGAAGTAGAGCCCTCTTGTCAACAAATATAAAGATACCAATCGAAAGTTGCCGGAAAAAGCGCACGTGTGAACCGGTCTTTATGCCACGAACAAAACCAACTTTCTGATTGCAGTAATACTGCTATCTTGTGAGGATACCAACCAGACTCTCGCTCCCAGCCTTTTCAGCCATAACCCCTAAAACTAAACCCCTTTCTATTATTCCTGAGGCAGTAAACATGCTTCGTAGGCGAGAC